>JBAMAX010001939.1:0-108421 GCA_037043745.1 Chymomyza amoena | reverse complement strand
ATTTTGTCACAGTTCTTAGCTACAAGTTCCAACCAAACTATTCTCAACCCAATTCTGACTACAAAAATAACCCCCAACGATAAATGTAAAACTTAGTTAAATTAATTCGGTTTATAAATAAAATTTTATCAGGCTTGTATTTAATTATTTTTCCAAAGTTATTTAATTTTCAGGCCTTCCAAGAATTAAAATGTTTATATTTTGCATTTAACACACATTTATTCACTTATATGTAATTGCTGTAAATATATATATGTAACTCTTAGTAAATGTCATAAGAAAGTTTTTGCCAAGTTTTCTTAACTTAAAGGCTTTTAATTTAATTTGCTAAATTCCAAGCATAATTTCTTTTTTGATAGAAACAATTTAATAGAAACTACACATAAAGCAAAATACATATAAATATAAAACAATTTGCATTTGTAATATTATTTAAATTGTTTTTAAATGTATATAACAAACGTTTATAGCAACTAAAAAAATAATTAAATCATATAATTAAATGGAAAATGGAAAAACACAAAAGTACATTATAAATTGAATTTATGAGACCTTCAAACGAACAAGCATTCATTGTATATATAGAAAACAAAGTAGCAAATATTATTTTAATTTATAAACTAAAGATTACAATAGATACAAAATGCATTATATATAAAACTAAGAGATACATAAATACCAATTAAAATTTTAAGCCCCATTATTAGCTGTATGTACTATGTATGTCTAACAAGTTGGCAACAAAAAAATAAAATAAAAGCAACAAATTGCTACAACTCTATATTTGGTAAATGCAAATAAAAAATAAAAAGAAATTAAATAAATTTAATTCAATAAAATTAAAAAAAAAAAGAAATCACAATGCATCACATAGAAAAATTAGTTAAATTTTATTAAACACAAAAACGAAACAAAAAAAGATTAAGAACTATTTAAAGCTAAGCACTTGAGCATTAAGGTCAGCTGGTCACACTGCTTGGATGGTTTAGTGTGACCAAAAGGCCAAATGAGTATTTGTGATGTGTTTCTATGCGTGTGCATGTGTGTGTGTATAGTAAATAAGTAAATATAAAATTTTGTAAATAATTAAGATTTTTGCATAAGCTGTAAGCGATAACTACTATTAAATATAAATAAAAACAAGCATACAGGTTACATTTAATACATAATAACAATTATATATGTATATGTAAGAGAAATCAGATGATGAAAAATAAAACAACAGCTGGCACATTAGTTATATAAAACTTGAACAAACACAATAAACTATATAGTATATAAACTAAGTATATGTACATTATATGTCAAAAAAAAAAAAAAAAACATTTCACGGCTATGTATGTGCGCAAAAAAAAAAACTTACACACACACACAGAGAGAAATTCAAGAAACTCAAGAATAAAATTATGATTTAGAAAATTTCATGCAAATTGTGTTTTGATTTGTTGGGGGTTTTAGCCAAGTTTCAGAAATTACTCACACAACCGGTTTTTGGCCTAAATCAATTTCTAGCGGTTATAACGCGTTCATTGACTTGCTCTAAATTAAAAGATCTCTGACTAATTTATTTTAATAGATTCGTCAACTTTTTGATAGCTCGGAATCCAATATTCATATCCATTATCAGAGTAGTAGAAAAAAAAAACTCCACAGAATGTATAAATAAAAGCGTCTTGGGCAGCAGCTGGCTTAGTATTTTAAGACAGCTTTTATGATGAGCGTATTAACCAAGATTTGGCTGCTGCTGTTCTTTGTGAGCAACTGGGCGTGTCTTCAGGCCGGTTGGTTTCAAAATTTGAACTACATTTGAAGTACTTTTGCTTATTTATCCAACTTACAGCTCCTTCCAAGGAAGCCCAGGGGGAGAACTATGTTCCCATCTACAACATAGATCAGTCCACGTATGATCGTCTCCTAAAGCTTACCGACGGCAAACATACCATATCAGAGGCACGCATGGTCAGTGGAGGTTTTGGTACACTAGCCAAGGATTTGACCTCCGGCTGGCAGTCACTGCTGCGTGTGGTTGGCCTAGAACCAACCAGCAAGTCAGCTGAAGGAGCTCAGGTAGATTATGACAGCCAGCCCTTATGTGTGATCAAGAGCAGGGAGGGAGAGGAAGCCAGGGATGCAGCCTCCGATACCATAGAAAATGCCATTATCCACTGCGTAGTGGTGCTGAAACCCAACAGTGAGCAACAGCCAGCTGCTCCAGCAGCTGGTGAAGCCTTCTATTTGGTTAATCCTGCTGACATCGTGTCGAAGGATACAAATGAAATGACCGCAGTCAAGGAAAAGCTTGAAGACCCAAAAGTGCCCAAGAAACCAGAGAGCACCTCTGAGAGCAAGGCCAAGCCGATCTCCACAGCTACCAAGTCCAGAGCAACCCAAACAACAGTCAAAAGGCTGACTAAGCACAAAAGTGCAACCAAATCAAAATCCACCAAATCTAATACCCGCAGAGTTCTACCCAAAACTCAAACCATGCTCCAACCCACTAACCAAAAAGGTGTAGCCTCTAAGGTGAGCGCATCCGAGTCGCGTCAATATTCTGGCTATCCGATAAGTACAGGCTACAACCCTTATAGTCCCTATGGTCAGCCACCGGCTTATGGCCAGCCACCGCCTTATGGCCAGCCACCGCCATATGGAGCAGCTTATGGTCAGCCACCGCCTTATGGACCCCAGTATGGCCAGCAATATGGTCAACAGTATGGTCAACAATATGGTCAACAGTATGGGCAGCAATATGGTCAACAGTATGGTCAGCAGTACGGACAGCAGCTTAGCCAGCCGCCGCCGCCAGGTTATGGTCCACCAATTCCACCACCTGGTTATGGTTTACCGTATCCCTATGCACCCTATGGACCTTATCCCTATCTAAATGGTGATGGTGAGGACAATGACGAAGAAGAGCCGGAAACTGAAGATACCGAAGAAGAAGCAGAAGAGGTGGAAGTTGCTGATGATGATGATCAATATGATCACTATAATCCCTACGAATATTATTATAGATACGGAATGTACTACTAAGCCCAATAAAAAAAACAAATCTATCGAAATTTAAAAAAAATTTTTTTAGGGGTGGGACTGCGTAAGCTGTGTCTAACATTCTTCAAGGTTTACGGAAGAATAATTATAGAGGGTTGAAAGAGCGAGCCGCAAAAGTCTCTCCTCGAGCTTATGGTTCCTAGGACGTTAAAAGATAGGGTTACTGGGAATAGAACTGTGTAGAGGATCTTGCGAGCTGCTTCTTCTATATTTTAAGGCTTTCGGAAGAACAATTATCGAGGGTTGGAAGAGCAAACCGCAAAAGTCTGTTAGAGGATCGTTTCCCCAGGGTTTTTAAATATAGATTACGATTGAATGGTAGACGACATACCAATTCTCTTTCATCGTTCTCTTTTAGTTAATTATAAAAAAGATTTCAGTTAGAAACTTTGCTGTTTTCTGACAAAATTTATGATACACAAAAAAGTTTAAATAACCGCATAACCTGCTCCCACAGAAAGTCTCATTTATGCAAAGTAAATTAGATGACGACAGAATCTAAGAAAATTTGGTTAAGATTATGGCTTAGGCGTGCCTTCTGACATATATTAGTAGATCGAGTACATGTGACCCTACATGACACTGACCTTTTTTAAATATGCTAAATAGGTTGAGTAAGGTTGGGAGAAAGCAATATTAAAGCTTTGAAAGCGAATGTTTCTAGGTAGATCGAGTTCACAAGCACTGGATTAGCATAATCGAAACATATTTTAAAATACTTTAAACTCTTGAGAAACCACCGATGCCCTAATGATGACCTCAAGAAAATATGTTACGATTATGTTAATCCAGTTTTGTAAACTCGATCTAATCAGAAGCACTCGCTTTTGATGCTTCATTCTCCGCAGTCATCATTCTCTCTTATATCTAGAGAGCTTAGAGTATATTCCCCCAAAAAATCAGAGTATGGTATTGTAAAAGGCAACTGTCTAAGCGAGTCTTTCAACCTTGTTGATACAAAAGAAGACTGCAGCGACTTCTTCCTTGTCCTTCCCACAGATGCACAAACTATCTCTTCATAGTCTTTCTTCAACAGGCGCATTGAGTTACTAATTACCTGAAGATGCTTTGTCCCTAAACGGAATATGATCCCTCCAGCAGATTAAGTTTATTCTTTAATCGAAAGCTGAGACCTGACAGCAGCATCTCATTTGTTGAAGAAAACATATACTTAAGCAGTCAAATTCTTCTAAGCTATATCGAGCATCGAAATATAAACATATATTTATGATTTCCTTTATCCATTGTTGGATCATTGGACTTCTTCAATTGTCATCCTTCGTGAAACTCAATTTCGGGCTATCGTTCTCAATTCATTCCAGCTTAACTCCAGAGATTTGATTTCAGCATCGGTGGAATTTCTCCAGGTGGTCTTCCAACTCTACGCCTTGCTGAAAGTGCTTTCAGCGCATTGCTTCCACTTCTAATGCCTTCTTCTTTGCGCTTAAAAAGACCAATTATATCAAAATAATCTGCATAGGATAGCTTCTCAATATTACAAAATGACGCAATTCCAACTCTTCCAGGGCTTCCGAATTAATTTTCTTTTTTAAAGTTAAAGAAGACACAAGTAAACAATAAATGAGCCTAATTTTGATTAGTGATTTCCAAAACTTTTTCAGAGAGTTCGTCAAATAAGGGATCCCCAATGGTCCTTATAGTTTCCGCATGGAGTTGTCTGCGTCACCAGGTGGCGGTTAGGGGAATACTCGGCACTATGCAGGGTCAGTAAGAAGTAAGAATCCACTCGCGGACTAAAACAGACAAAAACCTGCTTGGAGGAGCAGATAGGGATTCCAAAACCAAACTAGGGTAGGAGGGCTAACAATCTACCTAACTGAAATATTTCTAGCTACCGAATCGTCGTGCCCCCCTGGACTTAAAGGAAAGCAATGATCCATAGTTGAGAAGATGATGATGACATATGAGTCTTATTCATATCAAAAATTATATTGAGCTCTGAATATATTGTCAACGATGAGCATTCAGACTACTTATCGGTTACCATAGCTTGAAAAAGTAAAAGAAAATAGTCCAATTGGACAAGAATTCACTTAGGTAGCTTGCGGAAAATTGAAAACTCGGGAAACTCGTGAATTGCATTAGTAGCTTGAATTCTAACAAATGGTACATGGGTTTATTGGAAGTCAGTAGCAAACCTTCCAGTGCTCTGTACAGAAGAACAACATCCTTCCTCGAGGTCTTAGAATATATTCTTGTATTATTTATCGAAGCAACGGATGGCATCCGACTGGATCCCACCAAAATAAATAAGTTCCTCTTTGATATTGGTCTAGTTGATGAGATTTAGCGATAGAAGGCAGCACAATCGTTCTTAGAAGTCAAAATTATTTTTACAACCTTAAACTACAGATTTCATTAAATTAAATAGATTAAATAGAACCTTGAGGACCTATGCTCTACAGGGAGATGAGGAGACCAAGAAAACGAAAAATATAGAAATAGAACCCTAGACAATTATAGTTTAATTTTAAATTATTTCTGCATTTTGAAAAAATATGTTTTCTAGCAAAAAGCTTTGAAATATCTTCATTTGTTTGCGAGATATGTTAACAAAGAAAATTCTACCAAAATGATTAGTGCTCGATAGCTCGGTTACTCGTCATATCATGACAATCTATCCTCTAATAATCTATCTTAATGTTTAAATTGTAAGCCTAAGAGATCATATATTTTCGACATTTTTTATTCTAATTTTTCAACCACGGTGAATCCCAAATGTAATCTTATCTACGCATTCTGATTTGAGACCGTTTCGCTGCCCTAGTTACATCAATAAATTCTTTGAGGTGTGTCCTAACATGATATAAAGAAAACGCCCGAAAGAAAGTATAAGATATAAATACAAAATTAGCGACTAATTAATGCGTCAATCAATATTCATAAAACTATATAAAGTACTGATCTGAGATTAGCCACACGCGCTTCATTACAATAATTAAACACTAACTTTTTATACCCTGTACAAATACTCTATACTTTATAGGTACAAAGGGTATACTAGATTTGTGCAATGTATGTAGCGAACTGAAGAAGGCGTGGCAGACCCCAAGTCTTTATACCGAAATGCTTATCGTAACCTCGGGTAGCGATTGAACCATGTCCGCCTGTTCATCCGTCCGACTGTTTGAACTCCTAAATTTTGGTGACTGTAAGAGCTGTAGTACGTATGGATAACGATGTTGCAGCGAAAAAGGTATTCGATGTGAAATCCGACGAAGGGGACGACCACGACTCCGATGGAAAGATCAATTGGAGGAGAACCTATGCTCCCTTGGTTTTTGTAATTGGAGCAGGCGCGCGCAAAGCAGAGGCGCCTGGCGAGAGCTGTTGGTCGGCCGTAACCCGAGAACGGGTTGTCATGGCCACTCGATGACGATGATGAAGAGCTGGAGACAAGAAACTTTACCAGCTGATGCGCATATTTCCTAGGCAGATTAAGTTTGTTGGTTCATATCGATATCTTCCCCCATTCCCTCCACAGTACATTTTTGCGGTTATTACAAAAACAATGCACCAATTGGATAGTTCTTAAAAGAAATACGCGGGTATACAATTTTTTTCGAGATAAAAGTTACAGGGTATTACACTATCGGGCACTGTCTCGACTGCATTAAATTTTTTCGGTTAAATTAACATAAAAGTTTTAGGCCGTCAAATTAAAAGCCACAAATTTATAAGCACTTAGATGGAAGGGCGGACACCTAAATGTCAGATTGAATCCAGATTAGTTACGATTAGTTAACGATATCCCACAGAAATGGGTCAATAACTAAGTTATGCGCATACCAATTTGTCAAAGAAATTAAGCTGTTTTGTTTTTGTTTGGAGGCAGACTGATTAACTTAGTTAGGCTGCGTCATCGGCTCATTAACATCAAAATGTTTGGATCCCTACCTACTTAATTTTATGCCAATTTTGGTAGCTGTTTCTACGCCGAAAGAAAATCTATAAAAATCAGATCGCAACGTTGACAGCAGCTTATTCGCTCGCGACGTTTCACGAATAGCGCGAAAATGAATATCTTAAAGTTTCTGGCAGTGATTGCGCTCTGCACTGCCCTGGTAAAAGCTGGTGAGTTGTGGACATCTTTATAAAAGAGATCTCTTAACCTTTGTTTCTCCGCTTCATTAGCAACGAATCGTGTGCGCATACATCAAGTGTCACGTGAGGAATATGATTCTCTTTTGAACTTGGCCGCGGGCAAGCGTGAGGTGCCGGAGGCACGTTTGATTAGCAGCTCATTGAATAGCATAAGAGATTTGGCGGTGAGGTCGGCCAACAGATTGTTACCGGCAATCTTTGGTTCCGGTGATGTAGCCAAAAAGGGTTATCCATTGTGTGTGATAAGAACAAAGAATATGGATGTTGATACAAATGGTGATGCACGTATTATTAGCTGGAGCAGCTCGGATAACAATGAGGGTGAAGGTGATGATGGGGATGGCGATGATGGAGGTCATGATGGACATGATGGAGGTCATGAGGGACATGGTGGTGGTGGTCACCCTGGTGGTGGTCACAGTGGCGGCGGTCATGGTAGCGGCGGTCATGGTGGTGGCGGACACGGTGGTGGTGGTGACGATGATGAGCCACCCAATGTCAACTGCATTGTTGTTGTTAAAGTCGAAAACGAGGATGATGTCAATGTAAATGTTCACGACAATGGCCATGGCCATGGTCAACATTGGAATGGACAAAAACGTCATGGACACAGACATTACGGCTGGTCTGCACAAGAAAGTGACGCTCAGAATTATCCACCGCTGCCAATTTATCCACCCTACTTACCACCCTATGATTACTATCCAAGCGGTGGCTATAACTATCCACCACCACCACCGCCGCCACCATATCATCGCAGTCATTCTGAAGATGACACCAATGAAGCAGCACGAGATTACGATGACTACGAGGACTACTATCAAAAAGTTAGAAAAAGTCAGAGGAAACGCGCTCGCATCAATCCTACGAAAAAGCGACAAAGAAAACGCCCACGTGCCCATCAGCCGGATGCCTATCAGCCCGCTAGTTATCCACAAATGGAGTACGCCTCGAATTATCCAAAAGTTTCACGTAACTATGGTTTGACCTATCCGGCGCCGGTTTATGTTAAACCGCCCCAAACCGAAGCAAATGCTTCATAATTTAAGCAACTTTTTCGACTGGATAAATAAATAAATTTAAGTATGGACTCAAGTGTTTCTATGACCATGTGCTGTGTGTACTTGGTCAAAGCTTTTGTGGGAGGTTGTAAGATTTAACATTTTCGAGCTAATTAGCAACCAATTGCGTTTGCATAATCAGCTCCAATTAGCGTTTGTTAAAACAAAATGCTCAAATTCAGCTTAAGAGCTCATAATCGGATGAAAGTCAACCGCATGGTGGAGCAAATGCCACAGAATTCGCTTTCTAATCGCGGTTTCATTGGAAACGCTGACTCTTTGTTTGTGTGTGTGTGTATGTGTGTGTGTGTGGGTTAGAGATGACTTTAAATTGTATCTGAGTATATTGGTGTGATCCAAAATGTGTTACAAGGTTCAACGTGCAAGCGGCATGACAAGCAGAATACAACGTATATGTTTATCTAAGCGGCAAAGCTGCCTGTGGCAAGTAAACAAAAAAAAAAACATAAAAAAAAACATTGCACTAACTCATGTACACACAGATACTCACACAGATACATTGGCCTTTGTATTGCAGTTCTATACAATGAAACAACTACAGCAGCAACAAGCCTAACGTTAAGGAGAGAGCTTAAATTAAAAAACAACTCAAAATATCCGCGGGCAACTTTTCAAAGCAGCGAAAGTGTTTAAGCTGTTGTTGTTGTTGTTGCTGTTAGTGTTAAAGTTGTTGTTAGTGTTGCTAGTTATACCCTTCAAGAGGCTCCAAGCATTTGGCTTTTACTTAGAGGTGGATACAAATCAGTCCAAGCTGTTTTCAGTATGGTCCTTAATATCTTTCTTACCCCTTATATTCTTTATGAACCATATGACCACGGTTATGCTTGGAACAATACTGCAAAAGTGAATTTAAAATAGTTTTATTCTACTTGAAAATAAAAGCCCAACATTCAATTTAATAGACCAAATATATCCAATAACCAGATGACGATAAAGATGTTTCCAAGGATACTTAATTTGGTAAAATATGTAAAGTGGTTTGGAAGTGATGAGAAAACAGATGAACACGAAACTTATCCCATAACCAATGATACCTCATTTGCCAAGTTGTAAACAGGGAAACTGGTCTAGTTCCAGCTGACGATCAAGACATTTCCAACGCTACCTTATTTGTCGAATTATGATAAGCAACTTAGAAATTATAAGGAAACAGATGAACAGGGAAAATAGCCGATAATCAGCTGATGATACAGATTAATATGGGAAACATAGCCTCTAACCAGCGGATTTTTTGAATTATGACAAGCGGTTTAGATGTTATGAGGAAACAGATGTACAGCAAACATGATTCCTCATTTGCAGAAATATGGTAAGCGGCTACGCAATTATAGAGAAACAGATAAACGTAGAAGATAGCCTATAACCAGCTGACGATCAATGCATGTCCAATGATACCTTATTTGTCAAATTATGATAACAGGTTTAGAAGTAATCAGGGAACAGATAAACAGGAAGCTTAGCATTTAACCAGCGTACGTTCAATACATCTTAAGCCACACTTTATTTTTAGTAGTTATGAGGCAAGAGATGAACAGGGAACTTAGCCTATAACCAGAGATCAAGACGTTTCCTATGATACTTCATTTGCCAAATTACAATAAGGGGCTTAGAAGTTATAAGAGAACAGATGGACAGTGAATACAACCTTTAACCAGAGAACTTAGCCCAAAACTAGCGAAATATCAAGCCACTTTCAACGATACCTTATTTTCCAAGTAGTGATAAGCGGCATAGAAATTATGAAAAGACAGATGGACAGGGAGCAGGAACTTTTAAAAACCTTTCGAATTCTACATCATTTGCCAAGATATATATGATAAGCACCTTAAAAATTAAAAGGAAATAGATGAACAGAGAAGACAACCTATAACCAGCTAACGATCAAGACGTTTGCAATAATACCTCATTTGTCAAATTATAAGATATGAGGCAACAGATGAACAGGGAAAATAGCCAATAACCAGAGCAGAATCGATGCGTGGCTAATGACCCCTTTGAAGTTATGAGAGAACAGATGAACAGATAACGTGGCCAAAAACCTGCCTCATTCGCCGAGCAACGATAAGCGGCTGAGAAGTTATTTCCAAATAGATGAACAGGAAATTTAGCCTATAACCAGGGCGCGATCAAGGCGTTTTCATAGACAGCTAATTTGGTATCATACCAAACCATTCGCTTATCAAAGCGTCTTAGAAGTTGTAAAGAAACAGGTGAACAGGAAATTCGGCCTATAACCAGCGGACATGTCTTGACATTTCCAACAATACCTCATTTGTGAAATTACGATGTGCGGCTTAGAAGTTGTAAGGGAGCAGATGCACATTAAAATGCGCTTTATCACAAAAAAGGATGAAGAATCACGTAAGCTCATACGAGGTGTGTTCAAAAAGTATCGCGAATTTTATTTATTTTTTTATTCATGAATCAATTTTGTCCACTTTAAAATAATAGCCATGAGATATTATACACATCTTGTTCAGCTCCTTCTTCGATGCCGTCTTTATCTCGTCAATCATATCGTAGCGTTGTCCTTTCATGGGCCTCTTCAGTTTGGGGAACAAGAAAAGTCTCAGAGGGCCAGATCTGGGGAATACGGTGGCTGCGGCATCATTAGTGTGTTGTTTTTGGCCAAAAAATCGCGCACAAGCAACGATGTGTGAGCAGGGGCGTTAGCGTGGTGCAAAAGCCAATTTTTGTTCTTCCACAAATTCGGGCGTTTCTGGCGGATTGCTTCGCGCTAATTGCGCAAAACTTGCAGGTAATATTCCTTATTGACCGTTCTACCCTGTGGCAAGACCTAATGGAGCTTGGTTCATGCGGCAGCTACCATTGAGATGATTAAACTTTGGTTTCCACGTCATAACCATAAACCCACGATTCGTCACCAGTTATGACCCTCTGGAGCAAATACGGGTCATTGCGGACAGAGTCCAACATCTCATTAGCAATGTTGAGCAGTTTTGGTACGAATTTCGCGGCGACCCGTCTCATGCCCAAATCTTTGATAAAAATTGAATGGCACGAGCCAATCGATATGTTTAGGTCCTCAGCACCATCTCTAACGGTGATTCGACGATTGGCCAATAACATTTTCTTCACTTCATAATTTTTTCGTCTGTTTTTGAAGTGCTCGTGCGTCCGATACGCTCTTCGTCATTCACATCTTCTCGGCCTTCTGAGAACATTTTGTACCACCGATAAACGTTGCTTCAGTCCAAGGTAGCTTCACCGTATGCCACAGTCAACATTCGAAATGCATCCGCGTACTTAATTTGTTTTTCACCGAAATTTGATAAAGGTTCTTTGATCCATTTTTTTGAATAGGTAAAAATCGAAGACGAGCCAAAACACGTGCAAGAAAAGAAAAATGGCCGAGCTTGTCGGCATAAGCGAAAGCATAACGCCACAAAAAAATCGAAATTCGAATATACGTAACCCGCGAAAATTCAAAATTCGCGATACTTTTTGAGCACACATCGTAAGTCCACAGATTTTAATGGCTTACACATTGATTATTGAATATGCTGACTTTTAACACCGAATATCTTGGGCCTCTCCCAAAGAGCTTATGAAGTCCACAACAAAGGTTCTATCACAATTTTATTCGCCTCGTTTTACCTCTTTTTTTTTCCTTTTTTTTTTAAGTAAATTAAGTTAATTTCTAAGTTATTAATAAGCAATTTAGGTTTTAAGTCATTAATTTTCAGGGTTTAATACCAATTTTTGTTATAATAGTTTTGGGCATAAGGACCCAACTGAAATCTAGAAATGTTAGTTAGACTTACGCCACAAAAACAAGCTACTTGAATGATATTTTTGTTTATGATAATTGTTGAATGGAAAGCTTTTGGTTTTTAATGCTATTTTAAAAGGATCTCTTTAGCATTTCATGAATTAAACGTTTCTTTCAAAATTTTTAATCTCTTTGTAAGAATTTAAATTTTTTCTCAATTGCGTTATGATACTTATCTAAAGTATACGCCCCTTTTTGTACACCTTATTTCACTTGTGCAATAGTATTAGTAATAGAAGAGGTCTTCTGAAATTTCGAAACAACAAAAACCAAAAACCTCTTAAAATTTAGTAGCTACAATATTTGATATTCCATCAAAATGCAAACCTATTGAGCTTTTGGAAGATCAGTATATTATACCAGTTTTTGTTTTAATAGTTTCGGGCATAAGGACCCAGCTAAAATCTACAAATATCGCCATGCTAGTCTTATGTCACATAAGCGAACTACTTGAAAGATACTTTTTTTATGATTGTTAATTGTTGACTGGATTGGTTTTAGTTTTTTATGAAGAATGATGACGACCTTTAAAAGTAACCGCAAATAAAGTAAACTAAAAAACGTGTAAACTTTATAATGCGAAAGAAAGAAAAAGTAAATGTTACAAAATTTCAATAAAAACGACTTGCAGCTTGTATAGCGCTCTCTGTTTTAAGCAGTTGTGAATTATAAGCAGCAACAAATTTAAATGTCAGTAAAATGCGATAGATAATAGAATTAAAGAAAAACCAGTAGAATTAAGTTAGTTCCTAAATAAGTCAGTAAGTTAGTATGTAATACATTTTAATTATTGGGGCAAAAACCCTTAAAGTATTTTATCAATTTTTGTTTTAACATAATTTTTTCAAAATGCTAATAATATCTAAGTCGGAAAGCCTTGAATACTGAGCTCTTTATTTTATGTTTGTTAGATTATGTTAAGTACAGCGGTTGGCCCTGGGGGGAGTCACACATAAACTGCATAGTCTGTAGGTCAGAAGGATTTATGCATATTATATCTCATAATTTATATACCAAATTTTAATTTATATACCAAATTACCAAAATTAATTTTGTTTTTATTATTATACTAAGATATATTATTATATTATTTATAAAATTGCGATTAATTTATTGCAAATTTATGTTTCGTATAAACTAAGCGAGCATTAGAGCAGCAAAGAGTATATTAACTTCTATGCCTCAGAGTAAAATTTATTTCTTTTAAAGTGTTGACTCGTTTTAGGCTGTTGTTGTTGCATCTATATCTCTATCTGTGTCTATCTATGTATCTGTATCTGTATCTGCGAGTGCGTGTGTGACGATTTGAACGAGTGTTTGCAGTTAAGTGCAAGTGCATTGCATCGATGGCAATGCATGGACAGACATGCACACATACATATATACATATACGCACACATATACACACCATCGAAAGACGCATGTGTGCGTTGCCTTTGGCCTCATTGCTGCATGTTGCCTTGCATTTTATACTCTACAAACAAATAGTTAAAGAGTGTTTAAACTTTTTTCGACCAACAAGGAGATGAAGGCATTTTCGATCTAAATAAGTTTACACATACAGTTTTGAACGACATGAATATTTGAATACTCTTTTGTTCGCTTAGGAATTTTTGATAGCTAGAAATACTTCTGCATACTTTCGGTATGCAGATATTTTGTTGGCTTAGTAGATTCAATTTTTTTTTTTACGTCCTCTTTGATGAAAAACTCTGAAAAATTACACTGACTACTATTTTCATCAAATTAGCTCGGGAATTTTTTTGAAAAATTAAGGTATGTATATTTCATAATATTATAATATTTGATATATTATAATATAAATAATAATAATAAATTATTATAAATAAAAATTTGTATAAAAACTAGAAAGTGACATATTAAAAAATAAAAACTTAATCAAATTAGGGGTATCTACTACTTCAGTGGTTGTACTAAACTTTTGTACGCTTGGGTCTCCTATACCCTATTTTTTGCCTTATTAGTGTATAAAGTGTTTATCCGATTTTGTGAAGCTCTTTGTCGAGTTACCACAACATTCTATTGTGTTGAAAGGTGAGCCAATACCAGGCAACTGAATGCAACTAAAGGACTAGACCATAAACTGCCCCTTGTGGTAATATTTTTTGTTGGTTTCCCCGAAACATGCAATAAGGAAAGATGGACGGAAGGATAGATAAAAGACGTCGGCAGCTAAATAGATTGCTTTTGGCATCCTGAGCATTTTGGTCTATAGGCTGTGGGGTTTTAATCGTTTCATTATACAAAAATAAAAATTATGCTACAAACAAAATTATTGGGTATTAACTTAATAAACTCTTTATTGCTAATTTACGTACTATGATGTAAAAATTATGTCTAAAAAAAACTATTAGCAGTTAAATAGAAAATCCTAAGCAAATTAGCAAAATTTAAAAAAAAAAAAGGATTACCAAGAGTTAAATCTATCTTACAATTTATAGTATGGTAAAACCACCAAAAATAATATGCCGAGGAGATAGTTATTTTTGCGCCCTCGACTGCCTTAAATATAAACATCTGTGTAATTATTTCATTAGAAATAAAATTGTAAATTCAGTTTTGAACATTTTCTGCATTGGAAAAAATTGCATTTTGGAATTGCCCAATGTTTTAAGGACCATGCAAAGAGTTTACAGCCAAAAACGTTTGAGGATATTTATTTCGAACTCTATAAGTCCTAGTTGTCTAGGCAAGAAATTCCAACATGCACTTTTTCCAAGTCAAAACGTGTTTTTACTGTACTATTAAAAGAACTTAAAAGTTTTATGGCAAATGCTTCACCAACTCAGCTAACATGTCTACAAACTATTCAAGGCTCTCCTCAGCATACCTCACACTATTGCAACATCTATGAAAAAAAGATGAATCGATGCTTTTGTATTTTTTGAAACAAAGATGTTTTCTTTTTTTCGATTTTCGATATATCGTTTAAGTCCCATCAATGAAGAAAATTTTAGCTGATTTAAAAAAACGCTGTGCATTGTGGACTGTAAGACGAGCATTTCATCAGTAAAAGAATATTCTATTCTTACAAGTAATTTTTTAAAATAAACTTTTTAAAAATTAATCGATGTTATCCAGTCCCTTTTTCTTACCTGCCCTTGTGACATTCAGTCTATTTTGCATGAAAAAAATAATACAAATAATTTAATTTTCATCTTAGTCACTTAGTTATCGGTGATTCTCCAGCCCTACAGTCTGAGCTCCGCAACATCACTTTATTCTAAAATGTATTTTTTTTTTGTGGAAAACCATTTGCAGTATTCCTCCTACAAATTCGCAAGAAAGGTAACTATTCGATTTTACTTAGTCTTTTAGCTTAGAAGATTTAAAGATGAAAGTTTATTATTAAATGTCTTCGTCACTGCCTCAGAAGAATCTTTAAGATCACCCGAACTCGATTATTGGATAATTGCAAAAAGGACGATTTTTAAAAATTTTCAATCATACCGTAGCTGACAAAAGTATCCGGACACCTGATTTGCGCATGTAAATGCGAACTTTGAAGCGTCGTGGGGGCCGCATAAAAGTTTTGATCTTGAAATTTTTTAGTTGTAATCGTGTGTTATTTGGCTTTTAATAAGTGATAAGTTTTATGATCTCAAAGCTGTCTGGGAAGTGAAAAAAAAGTAATAGTGAAAAATGTCTCAAATGACTGATTTGCATAAAGCAGCCATACTGGTTTTGCGGTCAGAAAATTTGAGTCTCCGTGCTATAAGTGCTAAAGTTGGATTCAGCAAATCTTCGATAGGTAAATTTCTTAACAATTATGATGAATCCGGCAGCCTTAAGAGCAAACCTGGCGCAGGGAGGAAGAAGAAGACGACCGACAAGGAAAATAGGATATTGAAGCGTTTAAGTATGGAAAATCGTTGTTTCAAAACCGCTGAAGACATAAGGACCGAATTTGTCCAGTCTGGAGGAGTCAACATTAGCACAAAGACTGTGAGAAGACGCCTCGTAGAGGAAGGACTTAATGCTCACCGGCCAGCAAAAAAAACCGGTCTTAACTTTAAAAATGCGTCAATAAATGCTACAATGGGCTAAAATTTAAGAGTCTTGGACCTTAAATGATTGTAGAAACGTCATATTTTCTGATGAATCCAAAATAAACCTTTTTGGTTCAGATGGGATGACGTACGTACGCCGTAAAGTTGGAGATCCAAAAATTGGTTGATTCAATGCCAACGCGCATAAAATCGGTCATAAAAAATAAAGGAGGAACAACAAAATATTAAAAGTTATAATTTAAGTTTATTAAATATCGTACTAAATAAAAATAATTTACTTATAATTTTAATTCACTTTAAAAAAAAAAAATTAAATGTCTATTTGGCTACCCTAAGCTGATCTGCCATTTTTGACTCAGTTCACTATTAAGTTTATCTTTTTTTACAGAAAGCTTTGTAGAGAAAAAACCTCTCGGCCTATAAAAGTAAAACAAATAACATATACAATAAGAAAATTTCAAACCAATATAAGCTGATTTACCACGCTAACGCCGATTCAAAGTGCCCGTATATTTTTGCCCGGTACTGTATGTGATTTATTTCGCTTTCTGTTGTCGTAGCAATTTGTCAGAATTGATCACGAAATATCAAAAGGTACAGAATAAATAGTTCGAATTAAGTCTGTCAACTTAGAAGATTCAAAAGTAAAAGTCACCAATCACGCAAAAAAATTTTTGAATGTCGACACCAAAAGAGCAAACATCTTTCTCGCTCTAAACACAAAAAGTCTGAAGACAGTTTCTGGAGAGCTACCAAAAGAGTCTATGGAAAACCTGATCACAAACTGTGAGGCGGTAGGCCACAGGAGACACAAAACTCTAGGTGCATACCTACTAGAAGATGAAGAGCTAGTAAGTAGTAAGCGTCTAAATACTAAGGATTGCTCAATAAATCAAACTGGTCGCTAGGCCTGTACCAGCCCCACAAATAGTTACCTTTGCCAAAGGAATTTTTACCTATATAAGATAATTCATGCTTGGAATCAGCTAAATTCGAACAGCATATTAAATAGCTTTCAGAGAAACGATTGATAGCAATTCTCGTTCATCTGGAAGGTCAAAGAAATAATGACAGTTATAGGGTAAACAATCATATTTTATACTTATTTATAAATATCTTAAATTTTAGTTTTTCAGTTTTTCCTTAGCTACCCGAACCGAATAACTATGAGAGAATCTCGCAGTCGTCTATGCCCGATTTGCGTAAGCAATTTTACTACTTCTTATTCTACTCATGTGCGTATGTACCATGACATGCATGTGTGTATGTGATGCCATCTATATACAGCAAAATAATTACTTTCATATCCAGCGGCAATTAAATTCATTTAGTTTGGCACCAATTTTAACCCAACAACAACAACACCAAAAGCAACAACAAAGCTGACAACTTGCTTGACGTTGCATGCTCTTAATAAGACATTCATTCATTCAGCATTCAACGATTGCTGCCTGCTTGAACCCTGTCCGTAACGCGCCGCAAAAAAACACAACTTGAACGAACACCCACTCCACGCTCAGTTCGAAGCCTACGCAATGGTGGCCCATCACATCCCCCTGTCTGGTCGACCAACTATAAACTATGTCAACTGTTGGCATTTTTTTTTCTGTTTTTTTCTAGTTTTAGCCAAAGGCCTTCACTTGTTCAACAGCTTGTTTTTCAGTGACTCTACACAACTCCTCTCCTAACTGTGTCGGGGGTACAGTCTGCCCATGTTGTTGAAGTGCTGCCAAATTGTCGAGAACCTTGTGGACTCGACCAAGACTGACTGTTATGGCAATTTGATGAATGTTTCAAACTGATTTCAAAGTTTTGAACGATTTAATTGCTTTTTCACACTTGCTCATAAATTATTAATTACATATATTATATAAAGAATTTAATGAGCCTCTGTGTGTGTAGCTTACAAATCGTTTAGAGATGAATTATATATATAATAAGTACGCATAACTTGGGCCTTTCAAAAACTTAACCGACCGAGAAGCTAATGTCAATTTAAGGCAATATTAATGCATGTCTATCACCGGAAGTACGCACAAAAACACATCCATACTATATACTATATGTACTGAGCGCTTGAGTGGAATTCGTTTTTACCAGGGCGGAAAATTGACAAGTGTCTTGTGGTTGGGTTGGGCTTGTTTTTTTGGCTTCGTTTACTTGGTACTTACAATGGTGGCTGCTTATCGTGGCGCCAGTGGCTTAGTTGGAAGGGATGCTAAAAATTACTAACTCAAAAATCTATTGCCAACTTAGATTAAAAAAAATATTTCAAATACATTTAGTATTTAAATCCCAATAATATTAAAAATTTAAAAACCCCCGAA
The DNA here is from genome assembly GCA_037043745.1 of Chymomyza amoena. Lineage (NCBI taxonomy): Eukaryota > Metazoa > Arthropoda > Insecta > Diptera > Drosophilidae > Chymomyza > Chymomyza amoena. The sequence goes on along the minus strand of JBAMAX010001939.1, from coordinate 90,012 downwards.
CTTAAGTAATTTTCATTTAAAAAGTAAAAATAATAAAAGAAACTTAATGTTAAAGTACCTAAGAATCTAATAATAATTCTAAAAAATACGTCGCGTTGGGGGACACGCGAGGGCAGACGTCGTTGACGGTCGTATCTTACATGCAAATTTTTATACCCTGTACCGTATGGTCCAAGGGTATATTAAGTTTGCGATGTATTAAGAAGAAGAGACTCAGTACCAAAGTTACCTAAAATATGATCAGGTGAATAGAGAAGTCGATATACCCATGTCCGTCTGTCCGTCTGTCCGTCCGTCTGTCCGTCCGTCCGTCCGTGTGAACGCCTAGATCTCAGAGATGGTAAGAGCTAGAGTTACCAAACTTTCACATTAGATCCCATATTATTCCATAGGAGGCAAGTTTATTTTATTTTTTTGATATCGGGGTTAAATTATATAGCTCCCATAGGGGTGTTTGAGATGACCTCGACAAAAAAAGCGTTTTAGATGAATAATTCGTTTGTTTATAAAGATATCGTAACCCAATTTGGTATTCGAAAGTTTTTTATAGTTCCCAATCACTGTACCAAATTTGATCGAAATCGGTTGACTATATCATATAGCTCCCATAGGACCGATCGGCCAAAATAACTTTTTTAAAAAAATTCGCTATATTTCGTTTTTTAATAAAGATATCCTAACCAGATTTGGCGTTTGGAAATTTTTTAGACCACTTAAGCAATGTGCCAAATTTGAACAAAATCGGGCTCATCTTCCAAACATAGGTCCGATCTTCCAAAAAATCGATTTTTTAACAAAATTTGTTGTGTTTCGTTTGTTTGTTAAGATATTGGGACCAAGTTTGACATTCGTGAGTATTTTATAGTTCCTAAGCACTGTACTAAATTTAATCCAAATCGTTTGACTAGATCATATAGCTCCCATAGGACCAATCGGTCCAAAAACACGTTTTTTATACAAAATTCGATGTGTTTTGTTTGTTTGTAAAGATATTTGAAATAACTTTGGCGTTCATATCTTTTTTAAGGTATTTAAGCACCGTGTCAAATTTTATTGAAATCGGTTGACTATATCATATAGCTCCCATAGGAACGATTGTCAGAAAAAAATTTTTGCTTAAAATTCTTCTGTTTTTGGTTTTTTGTGAAGAAATCGGACTTTATTACAAGCTAGTGGTACAGGGTATCCTAAAGTCGTCCGCGCCCGACTTTACGTCCGCCATTTTTTGAAGTAATTCTTTGAAAGTTTTAACGATTTTATTAATTTTGTTTTTATACCCCGTACCGTATGGTCAAGGATATAAGTTTGTGCAACCGAAAATGTATGTAACATATAGAAGGAGACGTCGGAGACATCCCAAAGTTACCTAAAATATGATCAGGGTGAATAGAGAAGTCGATATACCCATGTCCGTCTGTCCGTCTGTCCGTCCGTCCGTCCGTCCGTCCCGATGTGAACGCCTAGATCTCAGAGATGGTAAGAGCTAGAGTTACCAAACTTTCACATTAGATCCCATATTATTCCATAGGAGGCAAGTTTATTTTATTTTTTGATATCGGGGTTAAATTATATAGCTCCCATAGGGGTGTTTGAGACGACCTCGACAAAAAAAAAGCGTTTTAGATGAATAATTCGTTTGTTTATAAAGATATCGTAACCAAATTTGGTATTCGAAAGTTTTTTATAGTTCCCAATCACTGTACCAAATTTGATCGAAATCGGTTGACTATATCATATAGCTCCCATAGGACCGATCGGCCAAAATAACTTTTTTAAAGAAAAATTCGCTATATTTCGTTTTTTAATAAAGATATCGTAACCAGATTTTGTGTTTGGTTTTGTGACCACTTAAGCAATGTGCCAAATTTGAACAAAATCGGTTGACTATATCATATAGCTCCCATAGGTCCGATCTTCCAAAAAATCGATTTTTTAACAAAATTTGTTGTGTTTCGTTTGTTTGTTAAGATATTAGGACCAAATTTGACATTCGTGAGTATTTTATAGTTCCTAAGCACTGTACTAAATTTAATCCAAATCGTTTGACTAGACTATATAGCTCCCATAGGACCAAATCGGTCCAAAAACACGTTTTTATACAAAATTCGATGTGTTTTGTTTGTTTGTAAAGATATTTGAAATAAATTTGGCATTCAGATCTTTTTTAAGGTATTTAAGCACTGTGTCAAATTTTATTAAATTCGGTTGACTATATCATATAGCTCCCATAGGAACGATCAGTCAAAAAAAAAATGTTTGCTTAAAAATTCTTCTGTTTTTGGTTTTTGTGCAGAAATCAGACTTTATTACAAGCTAGTGGTACAGGGTATCCTAAAGTCGTCGCGCCCGACTTTACGTCCGCCATTTTTAATATTTGTTGCCTAATTAGACTATTTGTATTTAAATTGTTAGTTTAGGAGCGGTCCCCCAACGCGACGTATTTTTTAGAATTATTAAAAAATGTATGTAACATATAGAAGGAGACGTCGGAGACACCCCAAAGTTACCTAAAATATGATCAGGGTGAATAGAGAAGTCGATATACCCATGTCCGTCCGTCCGTCCGTCCGTCCGTGTGAACGCCTAGATCTCAGAGATGGTAAGAGCTAGAGTTACCAAACTTTCACATTAGATCCCATATTATTCCATAGGAGGCAAGTTTATTTTACTTTTTTGATATCGGGGATAAATTATATAGCTCCCATAGGGTGTTTGAGACGACCTCGACAAAAAAGCGTTTTAGATGAATAATCGTTTGTTTATGAAGATATCGTAACCAAATTTGATAATCGAAAGTTTTTTATAGTTCCCAATCACTGTACCAAATTTGAGCATAATCGGTTGACTATATCATAAGCTCCCATAGGACCGATCGGCCAAATAACTTTTTTAACGAAAATTCGCTATATTTCGTTTTTTTATAAAGATATCGTAAACAGATTTGGCGTTTTGAAATTTTAGAGCACTTAAGCAATGTGCCAAATTTGAACAACAATCGGTTGACTATATCATATAGCTCCCATAAGTCCGATCTTCCAAAAAATCGATTTTTAACAAAATTTGTTGTGTTTCGTTTGTTTGTTAAGATATTGGGACCAAATTTGGCATTCGTGAGTATTTTATAGTTCCTAAGCACTGTACTAAATTTAATCCAAATCGTTTGACTAGATCATATAGCTCCCATAGGACCAATCGGTCCAAAAACACGTTTTTTATACAAAATTCGATGTGTTTTGTTTGTTTGTAAAGATATTTGAAATAAATTTGGCATTCAGATCTTTTTTAAGGTATTTAAGCACTGTGTCAAATTTTATTAAATTCGGTTGACTATATCATATAGCTCCCATAGAAACGATCGGTCAAAAAAAAATTTTGCTTAAAAATTCTTCTGTTTTTGGTTTTTTGTGAAGAAATCGGATTCTTATTACAAGCTAGTGGTACAGGGTATCCTAAAGTCGTCCGCGCCCGACTTTACGTCCGCCATTTTTTAAATAAGCCGAATGGCTTTAAGTTTAAAAACTGAAATATTGGGAAAATTGGTTTTTTCCCCATGTATCAGTAGTTTTCAAAGATCAGTTTCAGGACCCTTTCCAGCTAGACCCTTTTTGGATTGAAGATTACTAGATTATTAATTTTTATATATTCTGTTTTTTTTACATTTTCACAAAACGTCCAAGGTCTGATGGTTTTTTTATGAATTTCATTTTTTTTTTTTTGTCAAAATTTTAAAAAAATTCACTTTGATCTTAAACTATTTTTTGAAAAATTTTATATGTTGTTTCGATATTATTTCTTGAGCTTACCTGAACGCGAAACATGATTTTCATCAAAATCTGAAAGAAAATTAATACAGAAATTAGGCGAATTTATGTAAAATGAATATCTGAAATTCTCCAAACATATTTTTTTTGTTTTATTAAATTAAAACAAAATTACTTGGACATAAAATTATTTTTGAAATATTTTATATGTTATTTAATAATTAATTTTTAGGTTTGACTAATCGCGTTTATCGAAATCAAAAAAAATATTATATTTGTGTAACAAGAAAAAAAAGACAATTTTTCTGAGTTTTTTAATAAATTTTTATAAATGCTGAGGAATTAATAAAATAAATGTTTTTATATAAAAAATTGTGTAAAATTTGTCATGCTCGACAGTAGCCAAAATTTCATTATTAAATAAAAAACAAACAAATTTATTTAAAAACAATGAAAAATAACTAATTTTATTTAATTTCAATAATTGTGAACGAAAGTTTCACGTTCGATAATAATAAAACTTTCATTAAAAAAAAATACTAATAATTTTTGAATTAAAGAAAAACAAAAAAGTCGAATACTATATGATACTGCATAATACTTTAAACCCTATTAATTAAATTATTTCATCATCCAAACTATATTTCATCCTTTTTTGCCAATTTCATTTTACCAGAACACAGCTTTAAAATTAATTAAAAATAAAACATAATAAAAAAAAACATTAATTTTATCACATTTTAATAATTGCAAACGAAAATGTAACGTTCGACAGTATTAAAAATTTGATTTAAAAAAAAAATACTAGAAGCTGTTTAAGTATATACAAAAAATAAATAAATAAATGAAAAATAAACAAAACTGTCACGTTCGACAGTAGTAAAAATTTAATTTAAAAAAATACTAAACATTTTTAAATTAACCAAAAATCATAAAATGGCGGACGTAAAGTCGGGCACGGACGACTTTAGGATACCCTGTACCACTAGCTTGTAATAAAGTCCGATTTCTTCACAAAAAACCAAAAACAGAAGAATTTTTAAGCAAAAATTTGTTGTTGACCGATCGTTCCTATGGGAGCTATATGATATAGTCAACCGATTTCAATAAAATTTGACACAGTGCTTAAATACCTTAAAAAAGATATGAATGCCAAATTTATTTCAAATATCTTTACAAACAAACAAAACACATCGAATTTTGTATAATGTATATGTTTTTGGACCGATTGGTCCTATGGGAGCTTTATGATCTAGTCAAACGATATGGATTAAATTAAGTACAGTGCTTATGAACTATAAAATACTCACGAATGTCAAATTAGGTCCCAATATCTTAACAAACAAACGAAACACAACAAATTTTGTTAAAAAATCGATTTTTTGGAAGATCGGACCTATGGGAGCTATATGATATAGTCAACCGATTTTGTTCAAATTTGGCACATTGCTTAAGTGGTCTAAAAAATTTCCAAACGCCAAATCTGGTTACGATATCTTTATTAAAAAACGAAATATAGCGAATTTTTCTTTAAAAAAGTTATTTTGGCCGATCGGTCCTATGGGAGCTATATGATATAGTCAACCGATTTCGATCAAATTTGGTACAGTGATTGGGAACTATAAAAAACTTTCGAATACCAAATTTGGTTACGATATCATCATAAACAAACGAATTATTCATCTAAAACTTTTTTTTTTTTATCGAGGTCGTCTCAAACACCCCCATGGGAGCTATATAATTTATCCCCGATATCAAATGGATTAATATGGGATCTAATGTGAAAGTTTGGTAGCTCTAGCTCTTACCATCTCTGAGATCTAGGCGTTCACACGGACAGACGGACAGACTGACAGACGGACATGGGTATATCGACTTCTCTATTCACCCTGATCATAGTTTAGGTAACTTTGGGGTGTCTCCGACGTCTCCTTCTATATGTTACATACATTTTCGGCTTGCACAAACTTAATATACCCTTGGTACCATACGGTACAGGGTATAAAAATACTAAACATTTTAAAATTAAATAAAAAATCAAATAAATTTATTCAAAAATTAAATTAAAAATTTAAAAAACCCCCGAACTTAAGTAATTTCCATTTAAAAAGTGAAAAATAATAAAAGAAACTTAATGTTAAAGTACCTAAGAATCTATTAATAATTCTAAAAAAAATACGTCGCGTTGGGGGACACGCGAGGGCAGACGTCGTTGACGGTCGTATCTTACATGCAAATTTTTTGAAGTAATTCTATGAAAGTTTTTGAAGTATTTTCTTAATTTTGTTTTTAAGTTAATCTTTGTTGCTTAATTAGACTATTTGTATTTAAATTGTTAGTTTAGGAGCGGTCCCCCAACGCGACGTATTTTTTTTAGAATTATTAATAGATTCTTAGGTACTTTAACATTAAGTTTCTTTTATTATTTTTCACTTTTTAAATGAAAATTACTTAAGTTCGGGGGTTTTTTAAATTTTTAATTTAATTTTTTATTTCATACTTTTTATAGGTAGGTTAGGTTAAGTTAGACTTTAGTATATTATAATATACTTACTATAATTTAGATTCTTGTTAAGGTATAGATTACATTTAAGGTCAAGCTCGTTTGCTTTTTTTTACGCATTCTCCCCACTTTCACTCCCCACAACTTTTAAACGGCTCGACCGATTTTCATCATGTCTAGGAACACTCGCACATAAGTCACCTTTAATACAAAAAAAAAATAAATTGAAATCACTGCATGCGTTCGGGAGTTACGATGCCACAGACAGACAGACAGTCAGACAGACAAATTTTAAGCCAATCGGACAAAGTTTATGTTTTTAACTTCAAATGGCCATAACTTCTAAGCGCGAAGAGATAGAGCAAAAACGCGAAGAGATAGAGCAAAAATAACCTCAGATTCGAATAAGTGGCGTCGTCAGCTTCAATAGGATTAAATTTTAAGCCAATCGGACAAAGTTTATGTTTTTAACTTCAAATAGCCATAACTTCTAAACGCGAAGAGATAGAGCAAAAACGCGAAGAGATAGAGAAAAAATAACCTCAGATTCGAATCAGTGGCGTCGTCAGCTTCAATAGGACCAAATTTTAAGCCAATCGGACAAAGTTTATGTTTTTAACTTCAAATGGCCATAACTTCTAAACGCGAAGAGATAGAGCAAAAATAACCTCAGATTAGAATCAGTTTCAATAGGACCAAATTTTAAGCCAATCGGACAAAGTTTATGTTTTTAACTTCAAATGGCCATTACTTCTAAGAGCAAAAATAACCTCAGATTCGAATCAGTGGCGTCGTCAGCTTCAATAGGATGAAATTTTAAGCCAATCGGACAAAGTTTATGTTTTTAACTTCAAATGGCCATAACTTCTAAGCGCGAAGAGATAGAGCAAAAACGCGAAGAGATAGAGCAAAAATAACCTCAGATTCGAATAAGTGGCGTCGTCAGCTTCAATAGGATTAAATTTTAAGCCAATCGGACAAAGTTTATGTTTTTAACTTCAAATAGCCATAACTTCTAAACGCGAAGAGATAGAGCAAAAACGCGAAGAGATAGAGAAAAAATAACCTCAGATTCGAATCAGTGGCGTCGTCAGCTTCAATAGGACCAAATTTTAAGCCAATCGGACAAAGTTTATGTTTTTAACTTCAAATGGCCATAACTTCTAAACGCGAAGAGATAGAGCAAAAATAACCTCAGATTAGAATCAGTTTCAATAGGACCAAATTTTAAGCCAATCGGACAAAGTTTATGTTTTTAACTTCAAATGGCCATAACTTCTAAACGCGAAGAGATAGAGCAAAAACGCAAAGAGATAGAGAAAAAATAACCTCAGATTCGAATCAGTGGCGTCGTCAGCTTTAATAGGACCAAATTTTAAGCCAATCGGACAAAGTTTATGTTTTTAACTTCAAATGGCCATTACTTCTAAACGAGAAGAGATAGAGCAAAAATAACCACAGATTCGAATCAGTGACGTCGTCAGCTACAATAGGACCAAATTTTAAGCCAATCGGACAAAGTTGATGTTTTTCTCCCCACTTTTACTCCCCACAACTTTTAAACGGCTCAACCGATTTTCACCAAACATGTCTAACAACACTCGCACATAAGTCACCTTTAATACAAAAAAAACTAAATTGAAATCACTGCAAGCGTTCGGGAGCTACGATGCCATAGACAGACAGACAAACAGACAGACAGACACGTCAAACTTATAACACCCCTCTTTTTGCGTCGGGGGTTAAAAATAGTAAACTATGAAATAAAACAAAGTTTTTTATATTTCAATAATTGTGCACAAAAATGTTACATTCGGCCATAGTTAAAATGTAACTAAAAAATATTACAATTTTTTTTAATAAAAAAAATTAATTTATTAAAAGTACTAAGCAATGAAAGAAAAAAAGTTTTTTATATTTCAATATATGTGTGCAAAAATGTCACTTCTGCCAGTAGTTAAAAATTAATTTAAAAAATACTTAACATTTTTAAATTAAATAAAAACAAATAAAGTGATTGAAAAATCTAATGTATGAAAAAAAAACATTCTTTATTATATTTCAATAATTTTGAACGAAAATATGAGTTAAAAATAAATTTAATAAAAAACAAATAATTTTTTAATTAAATAATAAAAAAAAGTACTTTAAAAGGCAAAACAATGTTATGAAACAAATTTATATATATTTAATTACACATCAAAAATTGTGAAAAAATGTGAAGTTCAAAATATCATTAAAAAAACGAAATATTTTTTAATTACATAAAAAACAAATTAATTTAAAATACTAAAACAAAGTTTCATATGTCTCAAAAATTAAGAACGGAAATATCATGTTCAGCAGCAGTTAAAAATTCATCGAGAAAACATTCTAAATATTTGTCTAATAAATATAATTAAAATAACAAAATACTAAAAATTGTTTCAATAAATAAATACCAAAATCTTTACTTAAAATGCTAAACTTTTAAACAAAATTTTATAACATTTTAATAATTGTGAATAAAAATGTCACGTTCGACAGTTGTTGAGACTTCATCGAAAAAAATACGAAAAAATACAAAAAAAAAACAATTTAATTAATTTAAAATATTAAAAAATAATATCAATTAAAATTGTTTATATTTCAATGATTGTGAACAAGCATGTCAGGTTTAACAATAGTTAAAATTACATTTAAAAAAAATACTAAAAATGTTTAAATTAAATAAAATATCAAATAAAACAAGTTTTATTACATATTAATAATTGTGAATAAAAATGTCACGTTCGAGAACTTTCATAAAAAATACTAACATTTTTTAAATAAAATAAAAATAAAATTATCTAAAATAAAAGGCAATGAAATAAAACAAAGTTTTTATATACAAATAAATTAATTTTAAAAACTAGACGATGAAAAAAAAAATTATGATGTTTTAATAATACTGAATAAAATGTCACTTCGATAGCAGTCAAAATTTCATATAAAGAAAAACAAAAAATTTTTTTAATTTCAACGAAAAAATGATTTGAGTCTAGGTTTTACTTCACTTTAAATTTGTACGATGGTCACGTTCGACATTTGGGAAACATATTTAATTTTTGGTCGTTGAAACCAAATACAAGATCCAAGCAAATGGTTTCAAAAAATAGATAATAATATTCGGATTTGAATGCAGGTATTTTGTCATACTAAATTTTATCTTTCATGCGTAGGATTTTTTAAATAAATGTTTAAGACAAAAATACCACATATTACAACTAATGTTTTACAACATTCCTAAAAGTTATTTGGTCACACTAAAAGTTATTTAGCTTGCGTCATCAAAGAAGCAAAGCTTTGAATCGTCAGAATACTAAAAACAGTTCAAGGAAAAGTTATTAATGATCTCTCTGAAGGGATGGCATTCAATTTAGTAATATTATGGGAGTTCTTGCAAGAACAGCGATTGATTGGAACACCCAAGGAAGCCGTACACGAATAAGGCCAGAAAACACATGAAGGCAACAGCTAGAGTAGGAAACCCGTGCCACGCGTCTTAGCTGGAAGAAGTACAGAGACTGGTACAAAACAAAGCCGAATGGAAGAAATTCGTTGTTGCCCTATGTTCCACCTTAAAACTCCAGGAAATATATGGGAGTTTCCAACAATATATTTTTTGGAAATGATTGGCAAATCCGACGAGATAGACGAGATTAGACGATGAAAAATTTGTACGATGGCCATTATGCATAATGAAAATATATTTATTTTGTGTACGCTGAATTCAAATATAACGTCCAAGCAACCGTTTTAAAAAAAAAGTTGGTGATTTTAAGGTTAGTATAGAAGCATGTTGGGTCCGTTCTGATAGCGGACACGGATTCAGAGACTACCTCAAACTAAATTTTATCTTTTATGCGTAGGATTTTAAAATAAAAATACACAATAATACATCTTCTACCTCCGTACATTTTGAGAGGCACCCTTCTTAGAAATTATTTGGTCACACTAAAAACTTCTTTACCTTGATTTATCTGATATACGAGGGTGGATTGATAAGTTCTATAGTACTATCCTTAGATAGCTTGTAGCTACAGTTTCAGCCCGATCACCATGTTTGTTCATATTTGAGAGCACACTGAACAAGACGCCTCTGTGTTTTTCTTGAAAATTCGAAATGCGAAAAAACATTTCTACCGCCAATTTGACGTTGTATAAGCGTAATCCAAGCGAATTTTTGCGTCGATTCATAACCGTTGACGAAACTTGGGTCCACCACTACACTCCTGAAACCAAAGAACAGTCTAAACAGTGGATTGGACCAGGGGAACCAACTCCAAAGAAGGCAAAATCAATTTTTTCAGCGAACAAGGTTATGGCTACTGTTTTTTAGGATGCAAGAGGTATTATATACATTGATTGCAACGTTTGAGCCACGAGGTGAAAATTAAACGACCTCATCTGGCGAAGAAAAGAATCTTGTTTTATCACGATAACGCACCAGAGCACAAGTCAATCGCTGCGATGGCTAAAATTGATGCCGCACCCTCCCTACTCTCCAGACCTAGCCCCGAGTGACTATTATCTGTTTCCTAACCTCAAAAAAAGGCTTGGCGTTAAGAGATTTGCGGACAATGAAGAAGTAATCGAAGCTGTAAATGGGTATTTTAAGGAGATTGACGAATCAGTCTATAGTGATGGCATTACTAGACTAGAACACCGCTATGAGAAATGTATCAGCCTTGGAGGAGATTATGTTGAGAAATAAAAAAAATCTTAAAAACGTGGTTTTTCTTGGTCAGGCCGGAAACTTATCAATCCACCCTCGTAAAACAGAAGTTTTACATAGTCGCCATACCAAAAACTGTTAAACAAAAAGTATTTATTTATGACAAATCACCTTGAAGGAATGGTATTCAATTTAGTAATAATATGAAAGTTTTCAAAAATACATTTTTTTTTTGAAATAGCTAAAAGCGATGGAGATGATTTTCCCATCCTGCTAAACTTACTTCTTGGCTTCCAGGAGTATTTTTCTTAAGGCGTCACAGACAGCTTCCATTCAGCAACACACAAACCCCCTTTGCCGAAAATCAACCGACGCCACTGTCGCAGAGGGGGTCTGGGGTATGTCAGACGTGGCACATTAACCCGCGTCAACGCACGCCTACGCATCATTCACACTCGGGTGGCCTTACACCCACACACATATTTATACACACACACACTCACACATGTCACACAATGATATTTATACAACAAGAAAAACCGTAGGCGAATTGTACACTAGTGTGTGTGTGTGTGTGTGCGTATTTGTGTGTGTGTTTGTGTAAAAGAACAAACATAACAAGCACATAACGCACGTCAATCAAATATGGCGTCAAATAATCATTAAAACACACACACATACATACACACACACTTTCCTATACAAAACATCAATGTATTTTAAACTGCAAAACGCAAAATGAGTGGTTTTCATGTGTGTGTGTGTGTTTGTAACTGTATGTGTAGCAAGTTATTGCATTTGTGTTGCTTGTCATGTAGTTGTCATTGTTGTTGTTCTTTTTGTTGATTTGGTGGTAAAACTGATTTGCGGTTTCGCCATTTGGCTTATTCCCTTTAAACAAATGGAGTTTGTTTATGTGTGTGTGTGTTTGTGTGACTGCACTTATTAACAAATGTTTTTAAAATAATATGACGTATACGCCATGTGGCCAGAAATCTTTGAAATTAAATATTAATTACAAATTGTTGGCAATTAAACGAAACACGCTTAACAAATAGCACAAAATATGTCTGATCGATCAATGTACAAAATGATGAAACAATTAAAAAAAGTTTTATTTTTATATATGTATAGGTGACAAAGTGAAAAAATAAAAATATAAGTTTCAAAATTGCGTTTATTGGGATAAAAAAGGATTTTTTAGCTGTTTGTGACATGATATGAAATAAAATAATGGTGGATACTGCTATGGAGGAAAACGTTTTATTTGCAATCAAAATTTGTTTGCAATAATATCAAGTATTCGCCGTGTAATTTTAAAATAAAATAACGATTACAAATTGTGTAAATGTATCACTAAGTAATAGTTTAAGCGTTGAAATTATTATAACAATTTTAAAATTTATAGTGAGTCCCTTTAATGTGGGAAAAAATAATTGAATTGATAGTACAGTAAAAAAAGAAAAACACTTAAACACACTAGAGAGTATCAGGACTTTAAGATTCTAAGCCTCTAATCAAATAGGTTAAAAATTAACGATATTTTTATAGTGATTTTCATTTTATATGAATCTACTACTGAAATAATAATTCTAACATTTAATCTCAAGCACCCCAACGCTTTTTTTTACAATAATTGAATTATATTAATAATTTTATTCCTAGTTTAATCTTAATTCAAATTAATAAGTCGTAATTGATTGTCGGGAACTTCTTTTGCTGTATTACAAGCTCTTGATATTTAAAAACTATTATCTGCATTTTAGTTCCGTTGCTATAAAATGTGTTTTTTTATATTTTTAAACTATAATTTTTTATCTACAAAATTAATCAATTTTGTTTTCTGTTAAATAATAAAAAAACATTTTAATTATTGGCGTGCTTAAAATGAAAAAAAGAAAAATTATTTTAAAAATGTAAATATTTTCGTTTTCTTTTTAACATTGTTATATAAATGAACATAAAATTGATTCAAAAATATTCAGTAGTTTTTTGGAAAAATAATTCACTGAAGGCATTTTTATTAAATTATTACTTTATATTTAATGCAACATTCTAATTGTTTTCCAACGATAAAAACTTAAGAGCAATCGTAGTTTTTTATTTTCTAAAAATATTGAAAAGGAGTAATCCTCATCTCAACAAATTATAGACAAGTCTTTCTTTTCTCTCAATAAAAAAGAAGAAATTAATTCTTTGAAGTTTCTTAATATTGATAGTAAAAATTATTAAAATTATTCTTTTTAAATTCGCCAGCTTTCTAAAGCCTTTTTTAAAATAAGTAAAAGTCAAACTAAAAAGAAGATTTGAAACTGCCTTTGCCAAACTTTAAATTTCATATTATCACGAATTCAACAAAGAAATACACAAAGATTTGCATGTTCCTTACGTAAAAGACGAACTATTAAAATCATCGAGAAGATATTTTGAGAGACTGTCAAATCATGAAAACTCGCTGGCAATTAATCTTCTAGATAATAGTTTGGACGTAAGACGTCTGAAGAGATATCATGTTCTGGACCTTCCAGATAGATTATAATTTGTAATAGGTAATATGTATTAAATAACAAAATGAATTATATACAATTTACCTATATTGGTGTTGCTTACTGGAGCATAACCAACCCTGTTATATTTATAATATGTATAAGCAAATTTGTTAAATGTCAATAGACAGATCGCAAATAAAAATAATCCTAAAAAAAATAAATATTATCACAAACTTTTTGTTGATAATTAGGAAAATTTTCTAATCAAGAAGTATTCAAATGAAAAGTATTTTATACACAGAGAATTCAAATAAAAAGGATAAGTAATAGAATAAAAACATCCAATTTATCTTTCAACATATACACTGCCGCTCAACTGAATAGGTTCACGATTTCTCTAAAAGTTATTTGATCATATCTTTTTAGTTAATTGGCCGATTGTGATGAAATATATATTTTTTTTTATAGAAAATTGTATTGTTAATAATAAACAACAGTTAGCGGTCTCTAACATTAGTACAAATAATTTTTTTTTTGTTTTCCAGTAACATACCAAAATTTGACTTTTTATTTTGGCTCAACAGAATAGGTTCAATAGTATTTGACTTCAATTTGTGAGCGACAGCCATAATTTAAAGACGTCAATTCTTAAGTGTTTATCAATTTAGAGTAATCGCAGCTATTATTATGAAAAATGGGCCGCGGAACTCAACTAAGTGATTTTGAAAAGGTAGAATAGAAGGATATGTCGAATCTGGTCTAAGTCATCGTCAAATCGCAACAAAGAATTTGATCGAAGTCAAAATGTTGTGAGTAATTATCTTCGAAATACCTCGAACTATGGCAATAACATAAAAGGAGGTGCAAAATACGCGACAACGGGAACAGCCAGAAGACATATTATTAGAACTGCATCCAATTCAACTCGCTCAGCTGCCAAAATCAAGGAAGCATGCGGTGTTAAGGCCAGTCTGGCGACTGTAAAACGCATAATTCGTAGGGCTAAACATTTGAGGAGGTTGAAAATTAAAAAAAAACCGCCTCTTAATGATGTGCGTAAAGCTGCACGCCTTCGGTTTGCTCAAGATCATATGTCATTGAAGTAGGAATGGAACTCTGTCGTGTTTTCCGATGACAAAAAATGCAATCTGGTCGGTCCGGACGGGTATAATTACTACTTCCATGACCTACGAAAGGAAGAATGTGTTTTAAGTCGCCACCACTTTTGTGCAGGTGGAATAATGGTGCGGGGAGGCATATCCTATTATGGGACTTGTGAACTGCAGTTTGTTTCATCAAAAATTAATGCAAATGTGTACAAAACTGTACTACAAAAAAGTTTTCCACAATTTTCCAATGTGTTTCACCGGCTGTCATGAACATTCCAGCATGACAACTCACCCACTCACACTCCAAGAGTGATCCAATAGTGAATTGCAGATCAGAACGTAAGATTGCTCGAGTGGCCACCATACTCCCCGGACCTGAATATTATGGAAAACGTTTGCGCGCGATTGTCTCGAAAAGTTTATGAGGGTGGGAGACAATTTAAAGACACAGAGTCCTTAATTGACGCCATTTAAAACGCCTGGACAGAGATTTCTCTTGGAGTTATCGAAAACTATTATCAATCTTTGCAAATTCGATATATGATGAAGTTATACTAAAAAAAGGAGGGCATACTAATTACCAAATTGATAGCGAAAAAGTATATATTATTTATTAAAAATAACCATACTATGAATAAAGCTTACTTTTAAATATTTTTATTTCTCAATCTCGAATCTCTTGAACGTCTATTACTGTTGAGCCAAAATAAACAGTCAAATTTTAGATATGTTACTAGAAAACAAAATTTGAAACTAAATTATTTGTACCTTAAATGTTCAGAGATCACTTACTGTTGACTTATTGCTAAACAATTAGAAATTGTTCTAATCAAAAAAGTATTCAACTGAAATTTGATCTACAATCGGCCAATGTAGTATGTAAAAAGATATGCAACCAATAAACTTTTAGAGAAATCGTGAACCTATTCAGATTGAGCGTGCAGTGTAACATGATTTTACCCTACGAAAGCCGTCTTAGGGGCGCCATTTGTAAATTCTAGCCCCAGATTCCGGATCAGTGACCCCGAAAACTCATATTTCCATAGACAACTTGTCTTATAATCACAAAAATTATTTCTGTTATTTTAGTGGCCATCTTGAATTCGCCATTTTGAAAAACCAGTAGTGTGCCCCCAATCAGCTATTTCATCTGATATATGTATAAGGGGAGTTGTAATAATGTTTAATGATCCTTTCAAATTTGATCGCGAAAATCAATTTTTTTTTTAAATGAAAGCTAAATATTCGTAGAATATGTGTACGCAAGAATTTTTTAATGTGATCGATACTTATAGAAGTAGAGCGTCTTGAACGCAGCAAAGACGCGCGCGTTTTTAACGCGGTTTTCTTGGAACCATGATTTTCATCAGAATTTCAAGCACAAGTCTTGAGCTATTGTTCCGATTCCCTTCATTTAAAGCATGTTTAAAATGATATAATTTTTTGTATGACAGAAACTAACAATATTCATGAAAAATTGCTAAATTGATATTTTAAAGCAAACTCATATCACGAAAATGGCGTACGTAAAGTCGAGCGCGGACGACTTTAGGATACCCTGTACCACTAGCTTGCAATAAAATCCGGTTTCTTCACAAAAAACCAAAAACAGAAGAATTTTTAAACAAACATTTTTTTTTTGACCGATCATTCATATGGGAGCTATATGATATAGTCAACCGATTCCAATAAAATTTGGCACAGTGCTTAAATACCTTAAAAAAGATCTGAATGCCGAATTTAGTTCAAATATCTTCACAAACAAACGAAACACATCAAATTTTGTATAAAAAACGTGTTTTTGGACCGATTGGTCCTATGGGAGCTATATGATCTAGTCAACCGATTTTGATCAAATTTGGTACTGTGATTCGGAACTATAAAAAACTTTCGAATACCAAATTTGGTTACGATATCTTCATAAACAAACGAATTATCCATCTAAACCTTTTTTTTTTGTCGAGGTCGTCTCAAACACCCATATGGGAGCTATATAATTTATCCCCGATATCAAAAAAATAAAATAAACTTGTCTCCTATGGAATAATATGGGATCTAATGTGAAAGTTTGGTAATACTCTACCATCTCTGAGATCTGGGTGTTCAAACGGACAGTTGGACAGACGGATAGACGGACATGGGTATATCGATTTCTCTATTCACCCTGATCATATTTTAGGTAACTTTGGGGTGTCTGCGACGTCTCCTTCTATATGTTACATACATTTTCGGCTTGCACAAACTTAATATACCCTTTGTACGGTACAGGGTATAAAAAGAGTGCAAAAATATAATTTCCTTTCGTAGGTCCACAATTTCCTTAAATTTTTATCAAAAGTTATTCTGATTCAGCATAAAAATCCAAAGAGATTTCATTGTTTTCAATAAATAAAAAACATTTTTCATTTGACTATAAGAGGTTGGAGAACTGATATTCGGGGACAACTTTCTGTGGGCAGATGCAGAAAAGAGCCAATTTTTAATTTTTCCGATATAAAAATGTCCAATTATTATATAATAAAAATCGCATTCAACAATTAAAACAGAAAGTTTGTATGTGTTTTCATCATGCCACAAATAATTCCCAAACTTTGCCTTCTTTTCATTGTAGACGTTAAGCAAATTGTGATTTGAATGATACATTGGTTCATTTTTTGTATAGAGGCTATATGAAGTAGTAGACCAATTTTGTTCACACTTCACACAAATGTATAGATTAATAATTTGCATGAAAATACAGCTTGATCAAATTTGTTTCACTATATCACATAGCGGTCATACAAAGTTGAACCAATTCTGCACAAGGTATAGTAGAGGTGAGACACTATAGTATCGAAAGTCGATATATTGATATATGTTTGTATGTAAAAAATATTTTAGACAAATTAAAGGACACAAAATTGGCAACATTTCAAAAAGAATACAAAACTAATGGTAACACGTCGAACCATTTTAACCCTATTTTAACTCTTGCAATAAAACCAAAAATACAATAAACTAGAAAATGCATAAAATCTATTGCTTATTTTAAAGAAAGAAAATAAATGTTAAATGATTTCACTAAAATCAACATGCAGCTTGTATAGCGCTGTCTGTTTGAAGCAGTTGCGAATTATTAGCCAGTCAAAATTTAAACCGAGATGCATATCCATTTGGAAGCAATTAACAAAATTTTACTCTCAGGGATCCGACTGTGTTCGACTACAAAACTTACTTGACAAATATTTGGGTACTCTTGTCAGTTCTATTGAAAGTCAGAGGAAATGTTCAGTAGAAGTAGAAATGTCGTCATGTTGGTTTTGTGCCACAAAACAAGCTAATTGAAAGATAATTTTTTAATGACTCTTAATTGTTGAATGGATAGTTTTTGGTTTTTTATGAAGTAGTTTTAGGATTTAATTAATAATTTTTTCCACAATGTCATTAATAAAAGGTTTCATTGAAAAATTTTGAAATACTCCTTTGTAATTTTGTAATAATAATAATAACTTTGTAATTATTAGAATTTTCCCCACTTGCTCTATGGTATTTATTAAAAGGATGTGCCCTTTTTTGTGTGCAATATTTTACCTTGTTCGATAGTATAACGCCGTTGTAGGATTTTCAAAAAACTGTAATAGTGTTTTTTTTTCGGAACCATTTTTTTTGTGAGAATTTCAAGCACAAGTTCTGCTTGCTCTGGTTCCCTTCGTTTAAAGCATGTTTCAAAGGATATTATTTTTTGTATGGTTTATACTAACAATAATTATGGAAAAATTGTGCCAAATTTGGTCGCAATATTTTAACAATCAAACGAAATACAACAAATTTTGTTCAAAAATCGATTTTTTGGAAGATCGGCCCTATGGGAGCTATATGATATAGTCAACCAATTTTAATCACATTTGGTACAGTGCTTTTTCTTGTTTACAATAAGCGTCGTAACTTAAACATTTACCGACCGATTTTGATAAACCATGACTTTTCTTACTCAGCATTGATATTTCTTTAAGATTAAATGTAAAAAAGTAAAGGTGTTTTAACAAAATGTTACATGAAAATGACTTCAAAGTGTGAAAAATGAAAAAAAAGTGTAAATCCTAGATAATTTTTAAAAAATCTCGTAGTTGCTTTGAATGAAGTATAAACAAATGTATATCATCCTAAAGATTGAATCTTCTTCTTTCCAAAACCGTAATGCAATCGGTTGAAAAATGACGACGTTGTGATTGTGGGAGTGATCCCAGTACCCGAAAAACGGATTTTAAGCAATAACTTGCGATTTTGGGGGTGTTAGACTATTTTGAAACACACTATCGTGATCTATTCGTCAAGACCTACAAAGTACACTAGGTCACTTGAAAAGTTCTAAATCACTGTTGTACAGTGTTATTTCAATACATTCAATAAAATAAAACCCGTTTTTCATTTCATTTCACTACAAGAGGCTGAAGAACGGAAATTCGGGGACGATATTTTGAGTGAGAGGCAGCCAAGAGTTAGAAATGTCCAATTATTGTACAATAAAAATCGCATGTAACAATCATTACAATATTTGTATGTGGTTTCGTCATGCCACGAATAATTCCCAAACTTCGCCTTCTTTTCGGCCAAATTTAAAAGAACCTTTTTTTCCTTAATCACGTAGCTTTAAGAAAAAGACAGACACCAGCACCGAATTCTTTCAGAATACGAAACACAAAAAAGTGTTTGTTGAGGAATTATGTAATAAAAGTTGGAAATAAAAGGCCATAACTGGTGAAATAATCCGTATTTTTGCTCACTAAAACAGCAGCCCCGAATGCTGGTGACTAAAGGTTAAAATATTTAGTTTAAAAGAGTCAAATATGACTTAACCTGACACAGGCCATAAAAAGGCTGTAGTTTGCATATTTATTCTACACAATCAAAATCATTATTTAAAGTTCTCAAAGTTCTACTCTACTTCGAGTAATACGAATGCATATCTCTTAAAAAAATGGCGTACGTAAAGTCGGGCGCGGACGACCGGTTCTCTTCACAAAAAACCAAAAACAGAAGAATTTAGAAGCAAAAATTTTTTTTTTTACCTATCGTTCCTATGGGAGCTATATGATATAGTCGACCGATTTCAATAAAATTTGACACAGTGCTTAACATTCTTTAAAAAAGATCTGAATGCCGAATTTAGTTCAAATATCCTTACAAACAAACGAAACACATCGAATTTTGTATAAAAAACGTTTTTTGGACCGATTGGTCCTATGGAGCTATATGATATAGTCAACCGATTTGGATCAAACTTAGTACAGTGCTTAGGAACTATAAAATACTCACGAATGTCAAATTTGGTCCCAATATCTTAACAAACAAACGAAACACAACAAATTTTGTTAAAAAATCGATTTTTTGGTAGATCGGACCTATGGGAGCTATATGATATAGTCCACCGATTTTGTTCAAATTTGGCACATTGCTTAAGTGGTCTAAAAATTTCCAAAACGCCAAATCTGGTTACGATATCTTTATTAAAAAACGAAATTTAGCGAATTTTTCTTTAAAAAAGTTATTTTGGCCGATCGGTCCTATGGGAGCTATATGATATAGTCAACCGATTTTGATCAAATTTGGTACAGTACTTGGAAACTATAAAAAACTTTCGAATACCAAATTTGGTTACGATATCTTTATAATCAAACAAATTATTAATCTAAAACTTTTTTTTTGTCGAGGTCGTCTCAAACACCCACATGGGAGCTATATAATTTATCCCAGATATCAAAAAAATAAAATACACTTGTCTCCTATTGAATAATATGGGATCTAATGTTAGTTTGGTAACTCTAGCTCTTACCATCTCTGAGACGGACGGACAAACGGACATGGGTATATCGACTTCTCTATTCACCCTGATCATATTTTAGGTAACTTTGGGGTGTCTCCGACGTCTCCTTCTATATGTTACATACATTTTCGGCTTGCACAAACTTAATATACCCTTGGTACCATACGGTACATAGTATAAAAATATTCCTTCCTCAAAGTGACGACCTTTTTTTACCAGAGCTAAAATAATAGCGCATATTTTTCAATTAATGAATGCCATCCTTGCCAAATTTGAGTTCATTTGACGGTGACAATTGTCATAGTGACGCTTATACTTTTATTGTAGATAATTTGGTGGAATATAAGGCACTGCATTTCAAGGAAAAGTTTTCCAAAAATAAAAAATACATTTAAGTAATTTCTCTCGTTGAATAAAATGTCCAAAACGCTTCGTGACTTCGACTTGCCTCGGCATCGTGCCTGTAAATTCACGAACTAAAAGTGCCTTCTTGGGCTATACGCTGCCCAATACTAACATAGAGAGGCACAAGAAAAAAACATGAGAATATTTTCATTTCAATTAATTTTGCTGCTTGTAATTCACAACTACTTAAAACGGAGAGAGTATGAGATTCCTTTGTGTTAGGTTTTTTTTTTTTAAACATTAACATTATAATTCTTTATCAAATATTCAATTAACACTCAACAAAGTTACGTGAAAACGGATTATATAAGATGCAAGTTTTCCTCTTAATAATTTTTTATACCCTGTACCGTATGGTCCAAGGGTATATTAAGTTTGTGCAAGCCGAAAATGTATGTAACATATAGAAGGAGACGTCGGAGACACCCCAAAGTTACCTAAAATATGATCAGGTGAATAGAGAAGTCGATATACCCATGTCCGTCTGTCCGTCTGTCCGTCTGTCCGTCTGTCCGTCCGTCTGTCCGTCTGTCCGTCCGTCCGTCCGTGTGAACGCCTAGATCTCAGAGATGGTAAGAGCTAGAGTTACCAAACTTTCACATTAGATCCCATATTATTCCATAGGAGGCAAGTTTATTTTATTTTTTTGATATCGGGGATAAATTATATAGCTCCCATGGGGGTGTTTGAGACGACCTCGAAAAAAAAAAGCGTTTTAGATGAATAATTCGTTTGTTTATGAAGATATCGTAACCAAATTTGGTATTCGAAAGTTTTTTATAGTTCCCAATCACTGTACCAAATTTGATCAAAATCGGTTGACTATATCATATAGCTCCCATAGGACCGATCGGCCAAAATAACTTTTTTAAAGAAAAATTGGCTATATTTCGTTTTTTAATAAAGATATCCTAACCAGATTTGGCGTTTGGAAATTTTTTAGACCACTTAAGCAATGTGCCAAATTTGAACAAAATCGGTGGACTATATCATATAGCTCCCATAGGTCCGATCTTCCAAAACATCGATTTTTTAACAAAATTTGTTGTGTTTCGTTTGTTTGTTAAGATATTGGGACCAAATTTGACATTCTTGAGTATTTCATAGTTCCTAAGCACTGTACCAAATTTAATCCAAATCGTTTGACTAGATCATATAGCTCCCATAGGACCAATCGGTCCAAAAACACGTTTTTTATACAAAATTCGATGTGTTTTGTTTGTTTGTAAAGATATTTGAAATAACTTTGGCGTTCATATCTTTTTTAAGGTATTTAAGCACCGTGTCAAATTTTATTGAAATCGGTTGACTATATCATATAGCTCCCATAGGAACGATCGGTCAAAAAAAAATTTTTGCTTAAAAATTCTTCTGTTTTTGTTTTTTTGTGAAGAAATCGGACTTTATTACAAGCTAGTGGTACAGGGTATCCTAAAGTCGTCCGCGCCCGACTTTACGTCCGCCATTTTTTTATATTATCTTATATATAAAATTCTCGTGTCACAATGTTATGTTCGTTCTAAGCTTAGGATCTCACGAACGGCTGAACCGATTTGGCTAATTTTGGTCTTGAAATGTTCGTGGAAGTCCAAGGATTGTTTAGGGTTGAGAAAATAAAACAAAATTGCGACGAAAATACTAAAAAGGACAATTTGATTTTCCAATACAATTTTTTTTTTAATTTAGGTTGGCATTGTGTACATTGTCAGATTAACTAATATTTTTTAGTTAATAGTTTTTGTCGAAAGGAAACAAAAAAATTATTAACGATTCATGTTTTGATTTCTGTTTAAAATACATATGATCAGATCAATATTTGCACATAATGCCGCCAAAAAGACGTAACATTGGGAGACGTTCGCGTAGAACTCAATTGCAATCATCCCGAAGAACAGCTGAAGCTGAGGAACAACGTTTACAAAGGAATGGGTTGAATCGATTAAGAGAAGCAAGATCACATTTTGCTCATACATGCTCGAATGAGAATGAGACGAAATCGGGATTATCAGAATCAATCAGAAGAACAGAATTTAATCCAAAGAACATTCAGGCAAATGCGCAATGCATCCAATCTGCACAGAGCTGCATTCGAATATAACAATACGACCGATTATAGCTCGCGTCAATCTGTTGTAATTGTAACAATGAACAAGGTATGTGACCAGTGCCAAGCACTGAAATTTCCTAATGAAACAGCAGGCCTGCTTATTATCAAAAGCAGTGTATTCGGAGAGGTTCGCTGCTGGATGTATTCGGTAGAATGGGAGAAGAGAGGATTACCTCAGAAAATACTACCGCATGAAATTGATGATGTGATATCGGCGGAAATCCCAGTTCAAACAAATGATCCAGAATTGTTCGAGGTTATCACAAAGAATATGATCCACGGACCATATGGTGTGCTCAACCCAACTTCACCATGCATGATCGACGGCAAATGCTTTAAAAGATATCCAAGGGCATTGACTTCGGACACTGTTACGGGCTACGATGGATACCCATTATATCGCCGTAGATCAACAGAAGACAATGGCAGATCAACCACAATCAAAGTGCAAAAACAAGAAATTGAAATTGACAATCGTTGGGTTGTTCCATTTTCGCCATTATTATCAAAAACGTATAAAGCCCACATTAACGTCGAGTATTGCAACTCAGTAAAATCAATAAAATATATCTGCAAATACGTCAATAAGGGAAGCGATATGGCGATTTTTGGTGTGAGAGCCGACAATGTGAATGACGAAATTTCACAATATGAAATAGGATGTTGCATTAGCAGAAACGAGGCAATATGGCGAATTTTCTCATTCCAAATTCACGAACGATACCCAACCGTTGTCCATTTAGCAGTTCATCTAGAAAATAGTCAACGTGTTTCTAGACGAGCGAGCGGAGCGAGCGTGCCAAAGGCCGGCTATATTATATATAACAAGTCCCTGACTATATAACAATAATAATGAAGTGATATAATTTAGTATGTGACGAGGGCTTAATTTACTGATACAAACAATTTTTACAAATAGATGCAAATGCCCTTAATCTGAGAGAGCCCAGGACAACGAGATTCATTCGTCCTTAAATATTTCTTCATAATATCTAGATAAAAAGTACGAGAGCTATCATAGATAGCGATTTCGATTATATGACGACTTCTGAGTTAGCCTGGTCGAGCATTTATTTTTGCTCAGTGTGGTCTATAATTTAACCATGAATATTGACTTATGCACGAACAACGCTTGCAAACTATTGAATTTTACTTTCAAAATTCATGCTCGCTTAAGAAAGTGAATCGCGCATTTCTTCCAATTTATGGGCAGTTTGGTCGGCCTACTGAGGAAGCTTGTGACTAATTTCAAACCCAGTTTACATTATTGGACATTAAGCCAGCCAAAATCATTGCAAGAGCTTCCAATGCATTCCGAAAAAGTCACTATTTGATGTGGATTATGGGCTGGTTGCATCATCGGGCCGTACTTCTTCAAAGACGACAATGGCCGGAACGTTACTGTGAATGGGGAGCGCTACCGTCGGATGAATGACGACTTTTTTTGCCCAAAATGGAAGAATTGGACATGCCTGACGTGTGGTTTCAACAAGATGGTGCCACATGCCAACCGGCACCCAAAACAATGGCCCAATTAACAATCGTCTTCGGTGAACAGTTTATCTCACGTTTGGGGCCCGTCATTTGGCCGTCTAGATCGTGAGATTTAACGCCTTTCGATTATTTCTTGTGGGACCATGTTAAGGCTCATGTCTACAGGGATAAACCAGCAACGATTGACCCACTGGAAGTCAATATTGAAGCATATATTCGTGAAATACCGGTCGATTTGTTGGAGAGAGTGTGCCAAAATTGGACCTTGCGCATGGACCATCTAAAGCGGAGCCGCGGCCTACTTTTGCATGAAATCATCTGCCAACATTAAATTATATTGATCGTTCTATCGATTCCAATAAAGATTTCATCAAATTTTTTCAACTTTTTATATTTTTTTTGTAAATCAAATACCTATATACCTCTTAAATAATCACTCTTTACAATATTTACAAAAATAAAATAGTTGCTATGATAAAACCCGCCTTCTGAGATTATTTGGGTGAAGTCGTTTTAGGCGTGTTCTTGGTCTATAACCGGCCAGCGCACAAGCAAGTTAATTTCTCGTAAAAACTCATTCTTATTTGGTATAAGCCGAAGAGCATTTAATTAATTTCAATAAACAAAAAACATTTTTTATGTCATTTCACTACAAGAGGCTGGAGAACTGAAATTTTGGATCGATATTCTGCGAGCAGAGGCAAGAGCTGCCATTTTGAATTTCGTCGAGATAACAACAATGGTTCACGGATGTGTCCAAAACTGAGGTGTAGGTGTTGGAGACGTTGGACCCAACACCACAATCTCTACCGCAATGGGCATCTGCCCAGCGTCTTTCAAGCGGAGATTCATGCCATAGAGATCTGCGCCCATAGTATCCTTCTCAAGGGAATTAGGCGAGCAAACATATGCATTTTTTCAGATAGCCAAGCTGCTATAAGGTCATTGTCATCTTGGAGCATCTCCACCAGGATGGTTAAAGTATGCCATAACTATCTCCAAACCCTATCTCCAAACCCTATCTAGCCCTATTGTCAAGCAAAAGTGCTTGTGAAACCTCTGGATGCCGTCAAGACAAAAGGTCTTGGCAGAGCGGACCTAAAGCTCTTGGTCTTACCTATCTGGCCACCACACTGTTAGATACCATCTACAGAAAATTGGCCTTTTGGCCTCTTCAGAAAGCAGGCTCTGCCTAGAAGACGATGAAACCACCAGACATATTCTCTGTGAGTGCCCTGCGGTGGTATGGGACAGAGCCTGTCACATGGGAAAGGAATGGAATAGTCCCTTCAATCTCAGGTCAATACCAACAAAAAACCTACTGCTATTCATGCGGAAAGCGGAAAGTCTTTTGCTTAAGGGTGTGGTGCAAAAACCTTTTGGTCGCAGAGCCCCACATCTCTGTAAGGAACTCTTTTACGGGGAAAAAAAATGTTTAGTCGAGAAACATGAAAATTACAAGCTTTGGTTTTATTTTAAGCAACGCTTCCGAGATTTTTTTTAAAAAAATGTTTTTGGGATTTTCTTCGGTTATTCGTCAATATGTTGTGAAGAAAATTTTAAAGATCTTAGACTCGAAAAGTTCGTAAAAGAGTTATATTTCCCCCGGTAAGCCGCTTGCTACAGCTGTGCTTCGATCATTACTGAGTGGTTCCTGGCGGTAGGCATAAAACGCTATGGGGTGGGCTCCCCCTGAACTAAACAATCAACCAAAATGGAGGTCGATAAAGACGAAGCGTGAACTGGGATATCAGTTCAAACGTCGGTGGGAGGCGCGACTGCTACCACCGGCGGGCGCGGCGATACCAGTCAACGCTCGAGTGTAAGCTCGGGCCGCGATATTATAAGCCGTGTCGCCAGCGGTCACACCTCTGCTGGGAATGGAGCAGGTCCCAGTAGTTGTACTGCTACTGCCACAATAACAAAAACGACGAGAAAGATCGGATGCCGTCGTCCAAGAAGACTCGGACCGCGAAAATTTCAACACAGCGGATGAAGACGCTTTACTGCGCTCTCCAGGCGATGACCGTGGTACCAGTTCTGCTCGCAAGAAAGGGCCGAAGTCAAAGCCGAGCAAGGAGAGGCTTAAAGCGAAATCTCAATACAAGGCTGCGGTCAAGATCTGCGGTAGGCTGGAGAACAAGTCCGACCTGAGAAGGTGGAAGAAGAACGGTTGGCTTGGGCGAAGGATACGGTAGGGAAGCGCCGGGCTCACTTCGCGTCAAAAGCTTGGTGTGCTCCGACGGACTCGAAATTTGCGAACCGGGTCGAGGAGAACCTTGTCGCGAAACGACAGAGATCCACCGAATGCGAAGTGCCGTCTAGAAAGCGGCAGAAGCGTAAGGAGGTGACCAGCGCGAGTAACGAGAAGCCCAGCACTTCGAAGGCGGCGACGGTTGGAGAACCAGCGTTTGTCGGTTTAGAAGAGGTGGCCAGGCTGCAAGTTGACCGTCTACTTAATTTCGCCAAAAAAGTAAAATTTTTAACCGACCATTACTTCGTTTCATAACCTCCAACCTGGCACAGCTAAGGACCAAAAGGTCTATGCTAAGCTGCACTCTCTTGTGTGGTCAGCCAGTGTAACCTAACCTAACCTAAATAGCACATCAATACCCTTGACCAAAAATTGTTTTAATAAAATATATCGAAAGCGAAGATTAGACAAAAAAAAAACCACACCTTGTGTTTCTCGATGCAAAATTGCCCTAAAAAACACTTTTATACGAAAGTTCTCTCGATGGTCCTTAAATTTCTAATCCTAACCTAACTAGTGTAATTAAAAACGAATTCAAAGGTTTTGAGGTTTACAAACCTTAAGTCACTATATTTATAATCATAAAAGGTGCAAGATAAGCACGGTCTTAACCATTTTTCTTCAATTTCATTTCTCACCACTATCATAACTTTTAATAATAATTACACAAAATTTTTAAAACACATTTTTTTTAAAGCCCCTTTTCATTCCTAGCTCAATATTAAGTATACGCCAATTGGTACACATAATAACTAAACCCTAAAGAAGTTGTGCAGAACACAAAATTTTCAGCTCAAAAAAATCATTTTTTTTAGATCAAAGAAAATTCTCCTGCCCAAAAAGCACGTTCTACCAGTCATTTCCTATACTAGGGATTAGTAACTTATGAAAAACTCTTTAAAGTCACGTTTTGCTCAGAAGCTTCAACAATCTTTTTTCCCTTTGAATTTTTCTCCAAGTGTAGAATACATCAAGCATATTTTGTGGAACACTAACGAGCTGTGATTTTGACTTCACCTCCATAGGTGAGAACAAGATATGCCTGCAGCGAAAACAATAACAACAACAACAACTGCAACAACTACGACAACTTGAAATGTTAGTCCATGCGATTGACATCAATTAAGTGCCATAAGCGACACAACAGTCAGTCAGTCAGTCAGTCAGTCTCTCTTAACCAGTCAACCAACCAACAATCCTTACCATTCTAACCCTCCTAACCAAGCCAAGCCAACGAACCAAAACCATGAAGCACACACATCCATCCATGGAGTAAGTCACTCGTTCGTTCGGTGCAAAGTGCAGGGGCTGCAATCTGTCAGGTGTTATGGCATAGGCATACTTTTGACACAGATTCCGGACTAAGCGCGAGCTGCAGAGCCAGCCAGAGATTGATTGCCGCCACTCAATTGCCCCGAACCCAACGGCAACGCCGCCGCCAACGGCAATATCAAGTGGCAAGTGGCAACCTTTGGCTTAGTTTTGCCGGCGACTTCATCCTCAGCAGCAGCAGCAGCGGAGGCAGCTTCGTTACACGCATCGTTGCAAACTGACGTTGTGCCTCCGAGTTGCTAGTTTTGCTTTTGGCATGTGGCATATTTTTTTTTGTTCCATTTTTTCCATCATTTTCACCATTTCCACTCTTTTCTTTTTTGCAGGTTTCCCTCGATTTTTCGACAAGCGATTAGAATAAATTGCAACATGTTGGCAAAGCGACATTTTGCATTTGCAATGCCATTTTCATATAAAGTCAAGGGATAGAGGGTGCGGGGGCTTTGCGCATCCATTTGACACGAGTGCAGAGGGGGGCATGGTGTTCCATGCTTCAAGAACTTCTCAATCAATGTTTGCTACAGAGTTGCCAACCTCATATACACATGATACCTGGCATTGATAGGCAAAGCAGATTCTAAGGAATAGGCTTGATTTGGAGACTCGAGTCCACTATGATTTGAACTTTGGCCTCTATTATAATATTATGTCAAGTATGTAGTACTCAAAATCTCAAGTTTAGTTATGACAACTCTAACAATCTTGAAGATCTAGACGTTCAAGCAGGCGAAACAGGGTGTTGCAGTTGGGTGGTACGGTGACGCTTTCTTTAAAATATAAACATAAGCCTATTATTTGCCTTGCTATAAATTAGATAATATAACCAGCTTCTCTCATTTGAAAAATCGAAATTTGTCTAAGCTAATAATTAATTAAATATTTGAATAATTAATTTTTATTTTTTATTGATTTAAAAATTGAGTAACTATAATTCCTGGCTTGTCAGAGCCAGATTCGGATAAACTTTCAAATTTTTACTATCTATGTGAAGGAACTCTTAAACCATCGATTAACCGTGTTTTCTCCCACACTCCTTATAATATCAACCTGAAACTCTTTGGCGTAACTTTCGAGTTTCATCACAATCGGTACAAATTTTCCGAACTTATAGGTATAAATATCGAAATTCACCAAAAAAAAAGTTAATTCCAATTGGAACATTTTAAGTAGGAATACTAGGACCTTTAAGTTTAATTTAGAATTTCTTACACTTTTATCCTTATTTTTATTTTCATACTTAAATAAATTTTATCCAAGATTCAGAGAAAGTGAGAACCACGACAAAAGCAAACCAAATTTTCTGTAGTGTGACCAGATTCAAATATATATGTGAAAATAAGTGCAGCGGATCACTTCTTATCTCGATCTCATCGATTTTGATTAATTTATAAGCATGTAATAAAAATGACTAGCCAATATAAACATCGATAATACTTTTTTCAAAGCTCCGATTACACAGGTCTACAAATACAGGGGTCATGTGAGTTGTTGGAAAGCTAAGGGTTATTTCCGAAGTAATTTGGTGCGTAGAATCCGAATCTGACATCAGAACTGGCCCATCACGTCAGGATGTTACATTAATAAATATTAATATGTGAAGATTCTGAAAAAAGTTCGATTAAAATCATACAAAAGGAACCAAACCCAAAAAACCGGTTCTATATGTAGTCCATATATATAAAAATATTTTGAAAGTAGTAATAATTTGAGCAAATCTGGTAGGGGTAAAGAGTATTAAAAAAGGATAATAAGTTCCTTTGGAAATTTGTAAAATAATTGTAGTGTACAACATAAATTTAAAGATTTTCCTAAAAAAAGGTTTACTTCATACTTTATGTACTATCCAAAAAAAATGGTGTCAGTTGGCAACCCTATTTTGTAGTCATATGCATGTGTATGTATATGAGTGCCTTTGGGTGTATGAGTGTCTGCTGGCGATGTTGTTGTAGAGTTGTACAAGTTACAACAATTTTTGAGTGTGTGTAATCAATTTGAATGGTGTCGGAAGTTTTTCAATACATCTCTGTGCAATATATTCAATTAAAATTTTTGTGAAACTTTATCTTTCCAAGTGGGGCAATCTATAAAATACAAGCATACACTATTCATTTACATATGTACAATGTACATATGTATATACATATATACCATATGAGTATATACCTGAAGTCCTGTCTGTATTTGCTTTATGCTTTGGCAAGCAGAACTATAATTTGTAGGGGGCTTTCAAAAATATTCTTTTCAACTCTTTGATATAGTTTGAGCCGCCAAAGGGGTTGTGAAATAAAAGCATCAATCGAGATCTTTTTGTTTTATAGCTGAAGCTGGTACATACTATATACAAATATTAGAGTTGCTTTGACAAAATAGCCATAGAGTTTTGACGATTTCCAAATATGACAAGATTTTCTTTTTTAATTTAAAAACAGAATTTTACAACTAAAAAGTCGTTAGAAAATTTTATAGAATTAAAGTAAAAAAAGGGCGACCATGTTTGAAAAATACTTCATATATTTCGCTATTCGATATTAAAAAATATAATATAGGGTGAGCCATCTGTTGGTTTGGTTGTTATATAATATATATACATATATATTTTTTATAATATTTTTATAATATTTTTATAATTTTTTTTTTTTTTGATATTTGTCATTTTGCGAGCGACCGTTCTATATATTTTATAAAATTGAAAAAATTACAAAATCACTTCTAAATTTTAAATTAAAAATATATTTTTTTAACTTAAAGTTTTCCCTTTCATTGAACAAAAAAATTGTATTAATTCGCTTATATCAATAGCAATAATGGAAATTAAAAAAAAAAATTTACGAAATTTATATTGGCTAGAATTTATAACTCAATTACTTAAACGAAATCGAATCATTTAAAAAAATATTTTCATTGATAAAAAAAAAACAATAAATTAACTGTGATACCGATAAAATGGTTTGCATAGAGCATTACTGACGAATACTATGCAAAAAATTTGGTAAGATTCTCGATCTGGATAAATAATAAGCAATTAAAAAATAATAATAATTCCTAAATAAATATTGGCTAATAATTTAAATATTTTTACAAAGAAATTTTCGAATAAATGGGATTTTAAAAAACACAAAAAACAATCACTAAAACTGTTTTTAAAATATACAAAAAAAACTTTGTAAATATTTTTTTATTGTTCAGCTATAAATTAAAAAGGTTACTTAAGTATTCAACTATAGATAACTCGATAATTGGAATTAAAAAAAATATAATAATTCCTTAGTAAACATTGGCTAGTTACTTAAATATTTTTAAAAAGAAATATTCGAATAAAAAGGATTTTGAAATACACAAAAAACAATTGCTACTTTTTTTTTGAAAATTTCTTTGAAATATTTTAGTATTATTAAATAAAAACTGCAAAATATTTTTTAGACACAAAAAATGTTATTTAGTTTTTTGACAATCAAATAAAATATTTATCTTTTGTGAATTGATCTCTACTAAGGAGTTAAATTCTAAAAAAATAATTTTTTTTTTATTCGCTGGGGACACTTTAACTGCCTATAGTTTTAAATAAAATTAGTACATTATAGAAAAAAATTAAGATAGATAAGAAATTATTACTATGAAGAAAAAAAAAAAATTATAGAAAATACCTAAATGAAACTTAAAAAAAAAAATAAACTTAAAAAAAAATAAACTAAAAAAAATCAATAAACAAATAAATGCCTTAAATAAGTATAATTTTTGTGGATTTTAAACTTAAAGTGATCTAAATATTTTTTTTAATATTTAAAAAAATATTTGAATTTTAAAGAAAAATACGCTATATTTCGTTTTTTAATAAAGATATCGTAACCAGATTTTTTTATATTTAAAAACTATTTGAAAAATATGTTTATTAAGAGTTATAGATCACAGTTAAAGATAAGATATTATTACTATGAAGCAAATAAAGAAAATAATTTAAGCAAATTTTTTTTTTACCGAACGCTCCTATGCGAGATATATAGTCAACCGATTTCGATCAAATTTAATATCAAATTTAGTTCAAGTATCTTAACAAACAAACGAAACACAACGCATTTTTTATAAAAAACATTTTTTTGACTGATTGGTCTTATGGGAGCTATATGATATAGTAAACCGATTTTAAATAAATTTAGTACAGTGCTTAGGAACTATAAAAAATTACGAATACCAAATTTGATTTGAATATCTTCACAAACAAACGCAACACAACAAATTTAGTTACAATATCGATTTTTTGAAAGATAGGCCCTATGGCAGCTTTATGATATAGCCAACCGATTTTATTCAAATTTAGTACATTGCTTGGGTACTCTAAAATCCTTCTGAATGCCAAATCTGGTAACGATATCTTTATTAAAAAATTAAATATAGCAAATTATGTTTAAAAAAATGGCGTACGTAAAGTCGGGCGCGGACAACTTGTACCACTAGCTTGCAATAAAATCTGGTTTCTTCACAAAAAACCAAAAACAGAAGAATTTTTAAATAAAAAATTTTTTAGACCGATTGGTCCTATGGGAGCTATATGATATAGTCAACCGATTTGGATTAAATTTAGTAGGAACTATAAAAAACTTCCGAATATCAAATTTGGTTACGATATTTTCATGAACAAACGAATTATCCCTCTAAAACCTTTTTTTTGTCGGGGTCGTCTCAAACACCCATGTGGGAGCTATATAATGTATCCCTGATATCAAAAAATAAAATAAACTTGTCTCCTATGGAATAATATGGGATCTAATGTAAAAGTTTGGTTACTCTAGCTCATATCATCTCTGAGATCTAGGCGTTCAAGCGTTCAAACGGACAGACGGACATTGGTATATCGACTTCTCTAGTCACTCTGATTATATTTTAGGTAACTTGGGGGTTTCTCCGACGACTCCTTCTATATGTTACAAACATTTTCGGCTTGCACAAACTTAATGTACCCTTTTTACAATACGGTACAGGGTATAAAAATTACAAAATTTGTCTTATTTAAATTTTCTTATTGACAATCATAAACCTATTCAGTTCGGCCGCAATTTGTTAGATGGTCTTAAATGTAATGGTGATTTACCCATGTTTCCATAAAAAATAAAAAAAAATTAAACACACTTACCAGAGTTTGCTTAGCATCTTTCGCTTCCAATTTTGACGGATATTTTGTTTTTTTAAGCGAACGAAAATATTTAATTAAAACGAGCACAAAAAAAAATTTAAAAAAAAATATTGCATTTACTAAACTGTAAACCACGATTTTATTTATTGATGCACATTGCATTCAGCAAAACCAAAACATTTAGTTATTACACACAGCGAAGTTTTTAAAATAAACAATAAAAATTTAATAATTTCTATTACGCAAGCAAAGACACGCACAAGTCACGAATTATTTATCACCGCGAACATCAAGCCACGCCGGTAGACCGATTGGAACTGCTGCTAATTCTAAATGTAGATCAAATCTGAGCTGAGCGCCATCCACGAAGAGTGCAAAGAGAGAAGAGCGCAGACTAAATCAATGCACTGCCAAAAATAATGCCAATTAGAATAACAACAAAAATTATTGCACAGCGGCTGCGCTTGCGTTGTTGTTTTATTTCTTGATTACTTTTGGTCCACTGTTATCTGCTTATTAGAGGGCAGCATAAAAGGGGAAAGCTTTGCAAGCTGCTGTTATCTGTTATACAAATTAAAGTAGCAAGTTTCAATGCAATGGAACAGATTTGGCATATGTGTGCAGACTTTTATATGTGTGTGTGTTGGTTTATGGAAGTGTAACACATGAAGCCGCGCCGGTAGACCGATTGGAACTGCTGCTAATTCTAAATATAGCTCAAGTCTGGACTGAGCGCAGTCCACGAAGAACGCAAAGAGAGCAGAGCGCTGCTTTACTCAATGCAAAGCCAAAAAATAAATAACAATTAGAACAACAAAAACAATTATAGCTCAGTAGCTGCTGCTTGCGTTGTTGTTATATTTTCTGTTCTCCTTAAACCCACTGCGATCTTGCAAGTTGTTATTGTTTGTTGTACTAATTTATGTAACAAAGTGTTAATGCAATAGAACAGATTTCGACTTTTATATGTATGTGTGTGTCTTTCGGCAGATATAGAAGTGTAAGCAACATGCACAGTGTTGATGTGTGTTGCGAACTTTTAAGTAGCAAAGCCGACTTTGGGATACCCAGTACCACAAGCTTGCAATAAAATCCGGTTCCTTCATAAAAAACCAAAAACAGAAGAATTTTTACACCAAACACTGTTTTTGGCCGATCATTCCTATGGGAGCTATTTGACATAGTCAACCAAAAATTTGACACAGTGCTTTAATACCTTAAAAAAGATCCGAATACCGAATTTAGTTCAAATATCTTTACAAACAAACGAAACGCAACGAATTTTGTATAAAAAACGTTTTTTTAATCCGATTCATCCTATGGGAGCTATATGATACAGTCCACCGATTTTGTTAAAATTTTAAACAAAGCTTGGGTATTCCAAAAATCTTCTGAATGTCAAATCTGGTTACGATATCTTAGTTAAAAAATTAATTATGGTGAATTATGTATAAAAAAGTTATTTTGGCCGATCGGGCTGATGATATAGTCAAACGATTTTTATCAAACATGGTACAGTGCTTGGGAACTAAGGAAAACGTTCGAATGTTATATTTGGTTACGATATCTTTATAAAAAAACGAATTATCCATCTAAAACTTTCGTTTTTTTAGGGGTCGTCTGAAACACCCCTATGGGAGGTGTATATAATTTAACCCCGATATTAAAAAAATAAAATAAACTTGTCTACTATGGAATAATATGGGATCTAATGTGAAAGTTTGGTTGCTCTATCTCTTACCATTTCTGAGATCTAGGCGGTCAAACGGACAGACGGACGGACGGACACACGGACATGGCTATATCGACTTCTCTAGTCATCCAGATCATATTTAAGGTAACTTTTGGGGTGTCTCCGACGTCTCCTTCTATATGTTACATACATTTTCGGCTTGCACAAACTTAATATACCCTTGGTACCATACGGTACAGGGTATAAAAATCTTAAAGCTTTGTTTTTTGAAATTACTAAAAAAATTTATATTTTTATTTTATTGATATTAATTGATATTAATATGCGACAAAAATAAATAAAGATTATACGCTTGTAAGAAAGCCATTGGACTTAAATGGGGCATGTCTCCAAACATAGTCCACTGGCTGTACACTGCCCTTGTTAGGACCCATACTCATTTAAGGAGTCTCGATCTGGTGGCCTACCTTAGATAAGGGGACCAATATTAACCGCCGAACTTACAATTAGTGGTGCTCTACGCTCCACGCCAAACGAAGCATTAGATGCTATTTTAAACCTCCTACCACAAATTAAGGTAGGGAAAACAACAAGCCATTCTATCAGCTTTACGCATGAGAGAGGCGAAAAAGTGAAAAAGAAATGATCAAGATTTTGGTCCTGCAAGGATTCTTAAGGGGATCTCACTTATCACTGAAAGTACAGACTACTGCATACCGCAGGAGCATTTTACAACCAAATTCAGAGCCTATATTACAGCCAGGGAGGAGTGGAATACAGATATACCAGGCCCAGCGGGCTCGATAAAGGTATACACGGACGGTTCCAAGCAAGACGACCGTGTAGGGGAAGGCGTCTACGTCGAGGATCTCGACATTAGAATTGCTTTTCGGCTCCCGGACCACTGCAGTGTCTTTCAGGCAGAGGTCACAGCAATCCGGGAGGCTTTAATAACAATAAGAAACCTACAAGTTTTAGATAAGAACATCTGTATATACAACCAAGCGGTTATTAAGTCCCTAGTTTCAATGACTTCGTGCATGAAGTCAATGGATGACTGCCGCTTGTCTCTAGGGAAGATGGCTGAGCAGCTTTCAATTCACCTGATATGGATCCCAGGACTTAGGGACTTTGAGTGAAACTGCATTGCGGATGAACTGGCTAGAAAAGGAACTACCAGCATCCTCCTTCAGGACAAGAAGGGCCTGGCCCATGGCCAGCTGTAAACTGAGAATACGAAACTCTTTCGCTCTCTGTGTAAATAAAACGTGAAATCGGATATTGAGCACGTGTAGAATTTCGCGGCAAACCTGGCCAACGTACTGCAGAAAAAGTACCAAAAAACTTTGCTGTCTAAATAGAGCCCAGTGCTCATCTGTTATCCGTGCCATCACGGGACACTGGTTGGTAGGAAACCACGCATCTAGGTTGAATGCTCCTTACCATGGCTTCTGTAGAAGCTGTGGCGATGAGGAGGAGCTGGAGACGGTGAAACACTTCTTCTATCGCTGCCCTGGACCGGGCAGTAAAAGATTTAGGTTCCTATAGTCACACTTTCTAGACGATTTATCTCAGCTCTCGAACAGAGTCCAAAATGCCTTTTAAGGTTCATTCAGGCAGCCAGATGGCTTTCTCACCTTTCGTAGGGGACCTCTCAAGCGGGGAAAAGTGGTGGTATCACAACGGGCCTATCCTTGGCCTAAGTGAATTGGGACGTCAGTCCCAACTGCCGCCCTAACCTAACCTAAATTGGGCTAGATTGGATGCAAAATCTCAAGGAATGCAAATTGTATGAAATCAAAGTTTAATAGAAAATTATATTTCTTTAATCCCAATATTTTATCATTCGCAGACATACAGCCTCCGAAATAAATTTCTCGCTAAGTTCTTGATGTTGATATCTCCAAAACTATCACCGCTTATGAAATTAAAAATAATTTTAAATTTAACTTTGATATAATTAATGATAAATATCTTTAAGAGAAGACCAAGTTGAGATGACGTAAAGCTTACTTCATCTATATGAATAACTAAATTGAAATTTTATATAAAACTTAATCAAAAATTGTTTAGCAATTCACAAAAGATACAACATATTGTAAAAACAAACACAAATACAAACACATACAGATACACACACACACACGCACACACAGCTACTGACAGAAATTGAAAAATAATAACAAAAAGTTACCTTGACAGCTGCTGCAGAGAATCTCAGATGATTTTGTTGTTGTTGTTTTTATTGTTATTGTTTGCAACTGCTTCAGTTCTAATTTAATACGATGAGTTTTTTAATTTATCTACCAGAACGAACCACCCGCTGAGGTCCTTACCTGAGTTGTTGTTGTTGTTGTTTTTGTTGTTCTCAGTGACATTATTCAATCTGAAGACAAAGCTTTGCATATTGTATGTAGTATATGTACTACTATATACTCTATACATACATATATATTATATACTTGTTGGATTGTTTGTTTTTACATACTTGTTGCTGTTGCTGCTGTTGTTGTTGTTGTTGTTGTTTTTGTTCTTATCTTTGGCGTTACTGTTATTGTTTGTATTTAAAATTTTAATAAAATTGCGCCAGCAGCGAACAGCACTTGCTGCACTTGGCCCCAACAACCCAACAACATCGAACCGAACCGAAGCAGCTTAACAACAAGGATGAAGGATAATCGAGAGAAGTCGAGGGGAACGAGCTCAGTAAATCTTATTATTTTATCCTTTGTTGTTGCACTCATGTTGCTTGCCAATACAAAACAATAACTACAACAACAGCAACAACAACAGGGGCAGCTGTTGAAGGTTTTACAAAAATATTCTTGTTCATAGAATAGTTTACACTCAGATAAATTCTTTGCTAACGAATTTACTTCGGTTTGTTAGCAAATGAAATGTGGATTTTTTTTAAAATTAATTTGATTTAGTAACCTAAGAACAATCTTTTATTAAGCTACTAAACAGACAGAGATATCTGTAAGATAAAGTCGATAAGTACAATTTGGCGTCCAATTAGGGCCCGATTATATTGTGATTGCCTTTGGGTCTTCATCTGTATAACTGTATCGAACTCGGGTGGCTATTGATCTGTTTTAGAAACTGAGCATGTATGTTAAAAGACAGAAATGACGGAAGCATAGGGCCTCAATAAAGCACTTCCACCTGGTTCGGTTTTTGGCTAGCAATTTTAGCTCGTTCCATGATTTTCCGAATTCATCGACCTCTTTTTGTAGCGGCCTCCTCCATGTTGTCTTAGGGCGGCCCCATTTGCGGCTTTCTTGGAGAGTCCAATCAAGAGCTTGACGGCAAACTTCCTTCGCATCCTTCCGCAGTGTGTGGCCTATCCATCTCCATTTCCTTAGCTTGATAGTAGTTGGCTATGGGTTCCAGGTTGCACTTTTTATATAGGTCGGCATTGCTGATGACGTTTGGCCACCACACCTTAAGAATTCGCCGGAGACATCTATTCACAAAACTTTGGATTTTGTGCTATAATCAACGAAAACAAGTTGATCTGGGTGCTGATCTGGTCAATACATGATCGACCTGGGCGAAATCCTGCTTGCTGTTTCCTTAGCGATTGGTCGAGTTTTGGTTTGATGCGGCTTAAGATGATACTAGACAGTACTTTCGACGTGATGGATAGAAGCATAATTCCACGATAGTTTTTGCATTGAGAAAGATCCCCAATCCTTGGGGATCTTCTTCTTCGGCCCATATAGAGTTGAATATTGGGAGTAAGAGTTACGCCGTGTGCTCAGGGAACGCTTTCAAAACTTCAGCCTCGATTCTGTCGTAATCTGGCGATTTGTTGTTTTTCAGACTTTTTATTGCCTGGACGATTGCTTGGCCTCCTACATACGTATAAGATAAAAATTGAACTCGGAGGCCTGTTCCATTTTTTTTAGATCTTATAGGGTGACCAGACAGCAATGAAAGTTTTTTAAATTGTTTTTTTTTTTTTTTGAAACAAAAGTACAATCTTTTGTATCGTTCCCTATACAGAATTTCTGCAAGTCGAAGGAAATAAAACCATAAAGGCCACCAACGAGTGAAATCTCATTTCGGCGCCCAATTAAGGCCCAATTATATTCTGATTGGCTTAAGCCCTTCATCCGTATAAAGTAAGAATCGAAGTCGGATGACTATTGCATTTTTTTTATTCATATATTGATTTGATTTTGGAAGTTTTTTTAAACTGATCTGGTTTAAAACGTTAGGATACTTTTTTGTTTGTTAAGCTACCAACCAGCCTGAAATTTCTGCAAGTTGAAGAAAACAAAAACTATTAAGGCCAGACGATAAAATATCTCGTTTTAGCGCCCAATTTGGGGCCAATAAATACAAGTCAACTTAGCCCTGCTTACGTATGAAATAAGACTTGAAGACGGATGGCTGTTACATATTTTTAATTATATATTTTTATTTTATAGTGTGACCAGACAGCAAAAAAAATTTCTTAAATTAAAATGCTTTGATAAAATAAAGACAATCTTATTGCTAAAAAGTTGAAGAAAACGAAACCATAACGGCAGGTGGATATACAGAAATCTAATTTTGGCACCCAATTAGGGACCGATTATATTGGCCTTGGCTCTTCACCCGTATAAGATAAGAAATAAAGTAGAAAAAGAAATCTTCTTTCGTTGCCCAATTAGTGGCCGAATATTGAGTCTAGAGACTTGGTCCTACATACGTATATATGAATAAAAAAAGTCGATATAGAGAACTCCTATTTCGACGTCTTATTAGGGGTTAATTATACTCAAAACTTTTTATAAATTATAAATCAAAACCGATACACAAAAACCTCCGGTTAGCGCCCAATAAGGGGCCATCTTATGCGACTGAAGTTGGTCCTGTACACCTATAGATAAGAATTGAATTTAAATATTTTGGTTTTATAGTGTGACCAGATTGAAATGAAAATTTCATAAGTTGATTTGTTTTGGAATTGGAAAAATAAGGGCAATCTAGCAATAAGATAAAGCTAAAGAAATCAAAACCATAAAGGTCTACATGCAGAAATTTCCTTAAAGCGCCCAATTAGGGGCCGGTCACAAAATAGATTGCCTGGAGATCTTCATCCGTTTGAGATAAGAAATAAAGTCGGATGAAAATTGCAAGCAGAAATTTCCTTATTATATAGAAATCTAATTTTGGCGCCCAATAAGGGGCCGATTAATTTTGTAAGGTGACCAAACAGCAATTTTTGAAAACTTAATGAAAATCTTTTGCATCTTTAGCTAGTTGAATAAAAAACCAAGAAGTCCAGACGACACACAAAAAAAAAGGGACCAACTTGGTCCTTAATATACCTATATAGATAAGAATTTGAGTCGGATGAATTGAATTTTTAGACAGTAGCATTGAAAGTTTTTTAAATTGATCTGGTTTGGAAACCTAAGGACACTCTTTTGTAGGTTAAGCTACCTACCAGACAATACACAAAAATCACGTTTTAGCACCCAACTAAGGGCTAATTATACGACAGAACTTGGACCTATGAGATAAGAATAGAACTCGGGATGAGGGTTAGGTTTTTTTTGATTTTGTAGAGAGACCAGATAACAATAAAAATTTCTTAAATTGATATGTGTTGGTAACATTATAAGTTGAAAAAAATAAATCCATAAAGGAAAATCGTTACACAGAAATCTTCTTGCGGCGCCCAACATGGGGCCGATTATGACGGCTTGACTTGGGGCTACATGCGTACAAGATACGAATTGAACTCGGAAGCCTGTTAAATTTTTTTTTAGATTTTATGGGTTTATCAGGCAGTAATGATTATTTCGAAGAAGGAATAAGCATCCTCATTGAAAATGATCCTGACGTGGAACTCAGCGCTAAAGTTTCTCAAGCAATTAACTCAACCATAAGCTGTTACAAATCAATGAAGAACGAAATGGACAAAAACCAAACAAACGTTAGACAATAATTTTAAGCCAGGCCCATTCTTACCAACTAAAAATGATGACATTGATCTGCATGTTACCATTTTATATTTTATTAAGAAGTTGTTTAATTTTTCTTTATTAATTTTTATTATTATATTATTATTATAGTTGTAATCGTTTATTATTATATGCACAAATGAACATAATTATGTTTTTGATTTAAATGAAATAAAAAGATATGTTACATATTTAACAAATTTGGAACCGATCCCATTGAGTTTGTATAAATTTGAATTAGAATAATTGATTCGTTGTACGGCTTTTCGCTATACGGCCAAGTTTCCTGCAATGTATCTAGGCCGTAAAACGAGGTATGGGTGTATTTTGTTTTTGCCAACATAGAGACACTCTTTTTTATCGTTAACTTACAAACTAGACAGATTTGCTGCAAGTCAAAGAAAATAAATCCATAAAGGCCACTGGCTATACAGATATCCCATTACGGCACCCAATTAAGGGCTGATTATTTTGGTATTTGGCTTTGTGCCTTCAACCGCAAATATTACAATCGAATTCGGATGACTATTGCAATTTCTAGGATAAGTAGACAGTAGACTTCAAAATTATTTGAATTGATCCGTTTTAGATATGTAAGCCTGTATACAAAAAACTCGTTTTAGCGCCAAACTTGGGGCCACCTAATGCGAATGAATTTGGTCCTACATACGTACGTATTAGATAGGAATTAAAGACGAATGACAGTTGAATTTTATTTATGAAAGGGTGACCAGACACCAATAAAAGCTATTTGAATTTATATTTTTATTTAGAAGCTGGTAGAATTACCAATCTTTTGTATTCTAAGCTACCAAGCAGATAGAAATCAAATGGAAGCCAGTATCTTAGAAGACTCAGAAGTCTCTCTGGCGCCCAACTTGGGGCGGGCCAATTTTGTTGCGTTAAATTTGGGTCTCCGAAAGATAAGAACTTAAGTCGAAGTTTCTACAAAGGGTGCTGAAAATATTTCCAAACAATCATATATTGCAAAAAAACACTGCTATAAAAGCCTTTGAAAGGATATGTTATTTCATGTGTATTTAAATAAGCGAATAAATTTTACATCTTCCGCCATTGTATTTTTTATTTATAATAATATTTTTATCACTCTTATTTTTTTATCCTGTACAATTTAACCATCTGAAATTTATTTCTTTATCCGCTTTAAGTTGAAGCTTGAATGAGTTGAACATTTTAAATTTATCATTGATATCCTTCAGTTAATCGCTTTTAAAACTACGAAGGAATTAAGTTAAAATACTGCCAAAAGTATTTATTAACATTAAATAGCGTTGTGTTGGGTTTTAATTTATTGAAATATATTTACTAGCAAAAATTCAAAAAAATTTAAAAATTCCCTGCCTTAAAATTTAATAACAAAGTGCAAAAATTAATTAGGCCTGATTTCTTTAGTTTTTTGTACTTAGTTATATTAAAGCTTAAGTGAATAAAAGATTATTTCTACCGTGGTGAGTCAAAAGACGTAACTTAAAATTATCCCCTTAGTGTAATCATTGGATCCATAAAATTATTTTCAAATTTATATAAATAGCATAAACATATTTTAAAAAAATATTTTCCCTTTGATTTCTCACATCATTTCTCTCAGTGTATCTTTGGTTATTTTTGTTCTTGTTGTCATTATAAATCTGCCAGGGTTACCAGGGGTCTGGTAGGGATTTTGATTTTGCTGTCACTTTGGCTAGTGCTGCAAATGCCCGAACAACGTCATATGTCAACTGCATCAATATTTGCATTTTGATTGAAACTTACAAGGCAACATGCAACATGTATGTGTTGGTATTTGTTTCTATGTGTGTGTGTCGCCTATCTGTGTGAGAGTATGACAGTGTGTGTGTGAGACTGCATGCCACATGCATGTTGCCACACGCTAGAAATTTGCATATCTTGAGTTTAGTTGTTTATACATTTGCTTGTCTCAGCAAATGTCTTCATTTGACCGCCAACGCCAGCAGTTGCCAACAGTGGGTTAATCTCATACACACAGGGGTGTAGTTAGATGGGGGTGAAATGGGAGATTTTGCTCTCTTATAGAACTAAAGTTTGTTTTTAAAGATATGCTTAATTGATAAGGTAGACAAAAAAAAACAATTTGCTCTTTTTGCAATATATCGATAATCGATATTCGATTTAAAGGAAGTTAAATAAATGAATAAAGAAACATAGTTGTATGTAAGTAATAAAATACATATAAAATGTTTGCTTCTACTGAAAAAGGTTCGATATGTCGAGAGGACGCTTTAATTTCACACACACAAACACAGATATCTACCAGGGGTATAGCTAGAAGAGGGTGAAATAAGAGGTTTTCCTCTTAAAGAACTAAGTTTTTTTTCTAAAGATCTCGTTAATTGGCAAAACTATAAGGTTGAAAAAAATTCACTTTTTTCTTTAAGAAAATAAAGTTATCGATAACTCTTTAACTAGTCTATTAAAAAAAAAAACAGAATAAAATAAATAAATATGGTGGTATGATAAATGAACTATTAAAATTTTGTTTCTAATAAAAAAGGTTCGATATCTCGGGATCTTAAACACACGAAGGAATCTAGCAGGGGTGCAGTTAGAAGGGGTATTAAGGGAGTTTTTAACTTTCTTGAAGGAAATTAAGTTGTTTTTTAAAGATCTCGTTAAATTATAAAACTATAAGGTTAAAAAAAAATCAAACTTTTTCTTTTTTTCAAGTCCCTAAATTGTAGATTTTTTTAGGCATTACCAAAATATATGATGTCCAATTTCCTTACAATACAAAGTTCAGGCTTAATTAACTGCTTTTCTACTGTTATATTTAATTATAATGTATATGTCCTATAGCACTAGAGTCATAAGAGGCGAAGAAAAAATAAGAAATAAAACTTTTGAATATAAGGGACTCAATTCTATGACTAAGCTATATGTTCAATTAAGAATTGTAGTTTTTGAAAACTAATAAAAAGTTGGTCTTGGTATGTTTAGTTAAAGAACTGTAGAATATATATGTATTTTCTATGTTTTGAGAAATCTGTTTTCGATATCGCTTTTTGACTTCGGCCAAAAATTCCGTTCGTAAAATTAAGAACGATTATTCTTTAAAAAAATGTAGAACTTCAATATGCAACAATTTATCGGTTGATTTTCAATAAATAAATATTTGGGAAAAAAAAAGTATTTTAATTTTAAAAATTATTTTTACTACGTTATACAAAATCTTAATACATTAGTTTGAAGCAAAAAATTTCCTAACTTATTTCGCAGTGTGTCTTATTTCGAATCCTAAATAAGAT
Source organism: Chymomyza amoena (assembly GCA_037043745.1). Classification (NCBI taxonomy): domain Eukaryota; kingdom Metazoa; phylum Arthropoda; class Insecta; order Diptera; family Drosophilidae; genus Chymomyza; species Chymomyza amoena. The sequence goes on along the minus strand of JBAMAX010001939.1, from coordinate 45,994 downwards.
ATACATATACATATATATTTTTTTTTATATTAAAAATTCAGTTTCCTAAATTAAGAAAAATAATTATTGTTAATTTTGGAACTTAAATTTGAAGCAATCAGAATCGGCACCAACTCCTAAAACCGCCTAAGAGGCTTTCAAGGAACAATATATTTTCTCTATCTTACCATATCGGAACATTCCGAACAAAAAACGACTCAAAAGATCACTTCCATATACATATATCGAAGGTTAATTCCGTTTCTTAAATGTACTTAAATTAAAACAGTAGAAAAACGATTTTTTTTGATCAAGGTTTTAAAATCAACGACAAAGAAATAAATCGTTGGCTTAAGTTTTATAAGAATCATATATTCGATAGCGCTTTTATTTATTTTTTTAACCCCCGACGCAAAAAGAGGGGTGTTATAAGTTTGACGTGTCTGTCTGTTTGTCTGTCTGTTTGTCTGTTTGTCTGTCTGTCTGTGGCATCGTAACTCCCGAACGCATGCAGTGATTTCAATTTATTTTTTTTTTGTATTAAAGGTGACTTATGTGCGAGTGTTCCTAGACATGATGAAAATCGGTCGAGCCGTTTAAAAGTTGTGGGGAGTGAAAGTGGGGAGAATGCGTAAAAAAAAGCAAACGAGCTTGACCTTAAATGTAATCTATACCTTAACAAGAATCTAAATTATAGTAAGTATATTATAATATACTAAAGTCTAACTTAACCTAACCTACCTATAAAAAGTATGAAATAAAAAATTAAATTAAAAATTTAAAAAACCCCCGAACTTAAGTAATTTTCATTTAAAAAGTGAAAAATAATAAAAGAAACTTAATGTTAAAGTACCTAAGAATCTATTAATAATTCTAAAAAATACGTCGCGTTGGGGGACCGCTCCTAAACTAACAATTTAAATACAAATAGTCTAATTAAGCAACAAAGATTAACTTAAAAACAAAATTAAGAAAATACTTCAAAAACTTTCATAGAATTACTTCAAAAAATTTGCATGTAAGATACGACCGTCAACGACGTCTGCCCTCGCGTGTCCCCCAACGCGACGTATTTTTTTAAGAATTATTAATAGATTCTTAGGTACTTTAACATTAAGTTTCTTTTATTATTTTTCACTTTTTAAATGAAAATTACTTAAGTTCGGGGGTTTTTTAAATTTTTAATTAAATTTTTTTTTAGATTAGATAAATAAATAAAGAAATGATAAACAAATTGAATAAATTAACTGTAAAAAATGTGGTTCAGTCGTGGCGGTGTCCGGCAGGGGAATACCCTGTACTTTTTACTCAAAAAAATGTGTTTTTTCCAATTTTTGACACACACATGCGTGGAAGCATAACGAATTACTTTGTTAAATATCGAATGAAAAAATTAACCGGTGTTGCTAAAACCGCGAAAATCTACTGGGGGTAACGGGTGAAATTATTGACATGATTCAACAAACTCCATCTTCTCAGGAAATATGCGCCCCAGCTGTCCATTTGTCAGTGGAAGAGAAGAAGAAACTGGAACTGACTGGGGGGAGAATCTAATATTTAGTATTAAGTAAAACATAAAGGTATTAAGTAAAATAGTGTGACCAAAATGGATGCTGAATACACAAATTTGTGATTTTCAGTTTCAGCTCGAACAAAAACAATCCATTATTTAAAATCTAATCTTTCCACAGAATAACTAAATCAGCTATCTGAGACTAATATGAGCCATTTTGGGTTATTTGAAAGACTGGAGTTAAGATGGCTGCCAAAACAAATTAAATTCCCGAATATCAAGTTTCAAGAGCCAGGTATTCATGCAGACGTACAGACGAACCTTTCTAGACTAATTTTGAAAGCAACTTTGGAGGTCTTCTTCTTTGTATACCAAATATCTTAAGCTTATAATAAGAACCATCAAATTCTCAGAGTTCCATTTCATTAGCTTTGTTCCAAAGGATTTATTTTGCATCCCCTTGGCTACGGCTTTGAAATTCTCTCAGACAAGCTTTTGACTTTAAGACATGGCTACTTTCATATGTGTGTCACTTACATAGAATTACAATTTGAGTTAAGATTTTTGTTGAGCATTTATGCAATTATTTCTATATACATATATTATTATATATGTATGTGTTATGTATATATATACATGTGTGTCCTTGTTTGTTTGTTTTGTCAATTACTAATGCAGTTATGCTGTTCATTTCACTTACAACGAACATTAAATACAGACACCAACAACAACAACACATGCAAGACTCACGCACAGTGGAACAAATAGACAATTTGGGCATTTGGCCAAAAACCAGAGGCAGTAGTCAGAGACAGTCAGCCAAGCATTTTATGTATGACACAAATCGACAAATGCCCCCATCATTACAAAGTGCAGTCCACAGCAGTTATACCTATAGCTTTGGGGTAGTCCTTACACAGGGATCTCTCTCTCTCTCACTCTGAACGGCTTCTGCTAAATTAGGTCAAAATGCGTTAAATTCCATACGCAATTCCCAAATAAACAAGCTCACCACCAACAATGCCAGTCACACAAACAACAATAACACCAACAACACTCAAACATTCGCACAACAACATCCTTGCCAGGACCAACACCCACACTCGCCATTACCAGCTTTCACACAAAATGGCTCGTTGAGATTTCAATGGCGCACCCTGATGGCATAACTAAAAGCATCGCATATGACTTGGTGCGACTGTTGACTGGTAGCGACATTTTGGCCAGTTTCCTGTGCCCTGCCTGCTGCCTGCGGCTCTGCCGTGCTGCTACGAGAATTAATTGGTACTTGTAAATGGCAAGGATTCAAAATGGAGGACACACACGCATGCGTGTAAAGTTCAGTAAACGCCTGCCGGAGCGATAAGTTTGTTTAATTAAGCAAAGGTTGGACTACTGCAATTGTCCTTCTATGGATTTGTGGATTTGTGTGTATGTGTATGGGTTTTGTGGCTCAATGTCTGTGGTGGCCATAAATATCTACGATAAAGTGCAAGTTAATCCCTGGAAAACAGGACAATGCATTATGCAGTGTCGAGAAGAGCTAATTGAAATATAAAATTTGGAACACAATAAATACGTTAAGTAGGACAATAAAGCGGAGAGATTTTTGGTCGTATGAAATTATTTTGTGAAACGGGCGCCTCGAAAAAAAAAAGAACAGGCAGACTGTAAAGGACATTATCAAGCGTCTCTTAAAGATAGATCTAGTTTTACTCGAATCGATTGAATATTTTTATTGACCACAATTTTGGGTTTTTTACACTTATTTACTATTGTTTAAAGAGTATTCATTTCTATTATTATTTTCGAAGAAGCCCAAAATTGGATCGTTTCGTGGAACGCGTCAAAAGGAAGAACAATTTTTTCCGACGAGGAATTCAGAAGCTGACAAAAAGATGGAAAAAAGTTGTGCCTAACAATGGAAATTATTTTAAAGAATGAGTATGTAACGAGTTTCTTACAATAAAGCCTCAAATCATTTCTATTTGTACACCCAATATTTATGGTAGATACTTTACAAAAAGTCTTTTAAGTCAATCCAAGGAGTTAAAGTTCGTAGCGGAGCAATGAGAATAGTCCAAATCAATCGTACTTAATTCAATCAACGAGTTCCTAATTGTGTGCCTAAGATCGGCGCTCTATTCTATAGTAGAAGCTTTCGCCAAGAATCCAATACTTCTAGTCATCTACAGATCATTGCTAAGCTTAACAACAAATAACGCCTTTTAAAAAAATATATAAGCTGCTCTACTCCTGCCAAACGGATTTTAGATACAGATACATCCATCTTGGAGCATCAACCATTTAATCGATTTAATTGATTTTAATTAAGACTAAAACTTAAAACAGTTCATAAAAACTAAAGTGTTTAGCAGATTTTTTTACCTACTTGAAAAACAGCCCGGGATCGTCTCTTCACAATCTGGTCATTCCATGCTGAAACAAAACAAGTAAAAACAAAGTAAATAAGGAGTAATATATGAAACTAACCGAATTATTATTCGGATTTTTTAATGGAAACGCCACTTGAATTTGCTTTACTGGTAGATATAATAGCTAATTTTCAATCTACAGAAATGTGAAACTTCTAAGTATCATATGTTACAGATATGAATACAAAAAATTGTGTACGTACCACTGGCTTGTAATAAAATCCGGTTCCTTTACAAAAAACCAAAAACAGAAGAATATTTAGCAAAAAAATTTTACTTTGACCAATCGTTCCTATTGGAGCTATACTATATAGTCAACCGATTTCAATAAAATTTGACACAGTGATTAAATACCTTAAAAAAAATTTGAGTGCTGAATTTAGTTCAAATATCTTTAAAAACAAATGAAACACATCGGATTTTGAATAAAAAAATTGGCTCCTATTGGAGCTATATGATATAGTCAACCGATTTGTATTAAATTTAGTACAGTGCTAGGAACTCTAAAATACTCACGAATATCAAATTTGGTCCCAATAGCTAAACCAACAAACAAAATACAACAAATTTTGTTAAAAATTCGATTTTTTGGAAGATCGGCCCTATGGGAGCTATATGATATAGTCAATCGATTTTGTTCAAATTTGGCACATTGCTTAAGTGCTCTAAAAAATTTCCAAACGCCAAATCTGGTTACAATATCTTTATTAAAAAACAAAATATAGCGAATTTTGATTTAAAAAAGTTATTTTGGCCGATCGGTCCTATGGGAGCTATATGATATAGTCAACCGATTTTGATGAACTTTGGTACAATACCATAAAAACTTTTAAGTACCAAATTTGGTTACGATATCTTCATGAACAAACAAATTATCCATCTACGACCTTTTTTTTTTGTCCTGGTCGTCTCAAACACCCATATGGGAGCTATATAATTTATCCCCGATATCAAAAAAAATAAAATAAACTTGTCTCCTATGGAATAATATGGGATCTAATGTGAAAGTTTGGTTACTCTAGCTCTTACCATCTCTGAGATCTAGGAGTTCAAACGGACGGACGGACAGACTGACATGGATATATCGACTTCTTTATTCACCCAGATTATATTTTAGGGGTGTCTCCGACGTCTCCTTCTATATGTTACATACATTTTCGGCTTGCAGAAACTTAATATACCCTTTGTACCATACGGTGCTGGGTATAAAAATCGGTTTGAGGTAAGGCTAGTATGTGTAAATTAAATATTTGCTCTCTTTGTAGAATATATTTGTGCTCACGGTATCACAATAAGGAAAATATTTCCCCCCAAATATTCTTTACCAAGCCTTTTTTTTTGCGCAAACTTTTCTTAGGCAAATCAAATATTTTCTCTCTTTGTAGAAGAATTTATTTTGCCTAATATAATTGCTGACTGTATCACAAACTAAAAAATTTCCTTCAAATTGTTTTTGTCAAGCAAATATTTGCTCTAATATGGTAAATATTTTCTCCAAATATTCTTTGCCAAGCAACTGTTAAATGACAATGCAAATATTTGCTCTCTTTGTAGAAAATAATTATTTATTTTTTATTTATTATAATTATTTATTTTAATAATAATTATTATTATTATTATATTATTTCGGTGTTCACGGTATGAAAATATGGCAAATACTTTGTGCAAATTTTCTTCGCCAAGCACCTGCTAAATGGTGAGCAAACCAAAGCAAATATTTTTTGTCTTTGTAGAAAAAAATTATTTGGCCAAATATCGGTGCTCATGTTATATCACAACAAGGTAATTATTTGCTCCAAATATTTTCGCTAAATTAGGGGGAAGCAAAACTTATTACACAAAGCAAATATTTCTTATCTTTGTAAAACTAAATATTTGGCCAAATAATGGTACTCACTGAAACAAAACCTTGCATACACCAGTAAATCATGAGCAAACCTTATTACACAAAGGAAATATTTGCTCTCTTTGCAGAAAAATTCAAATTGAATTATGTTCTTAACTTTTGGGGAAACCTTATTAGCTCATTATATATGTAGAAGCAATAATTGATTGCCCATTAAACTCCAATAAATATAACACATATAGTCCAAATTACTATTTGTCGCAAATAAAATTTTACAAAATCGATTCTAACTTTTTTTCTCATATATGGCGTTTTTATAAATATGTATAAATTTTTTAAGCTGTAAGCGGTTTATTTTGATGAATTTTTTATGTTAGAGGTTACATTTTTTCCACTAAGAATTATGCAGTCTATGTGTGACTTCCCCAGGTCAACCGGTGTAACCTAACCTGTAGCATCACTTAATGAAAATGAAATAAAAATTCTTTGAAATGCAATGTTAATTTTTTAACATTGACCTATATAATGGACCACTTTTTTCTCATCATTAAGGCACTGAATATGTATTCTATAAAATATTAAATAAAGTTTCTGACGTCTTTTAAAAAAGTTTCATAAAATTAATAAAAATTTTACATAAACTTTAGTGTGGCTGCCGCTGGTACGCAAATTTTTCAACCGATATGGTTATTCGTACCACTTAAAAAGTTTTCTTTGTACCTGCATACATATAAAAATATTTGATGAACACGAAAATAGATTAAAACTTTTTCCGTTTATAACCGTATAATTTTACATAAACTTTAAAAACTTATTTTCATAATCAAACAAATTATGGTTCAACAAGATTATATCTAAATATTCTTTTCAAAAATATTAGAGTCGATCTTAATAAATATAGTAAACTCTAAAATTGATTAAAGTGAATACTCTAGTTTGAAAATTTTTTAAATTTTGGTATCCTCAACATGATTTAGTCGTTCCCGTAGTAAAATGAGGTGCTGAAACCGAAAATGAAGTCGACAATTCTTTTTCATGAAACGGTTTTGGAGATATTGTGAAAAAATCGAATAACAATCAAAATTAGAATAAAAAACCCTAATTTAATCTTCAAATATTTTAGCAAACAAAATGTTTGAGCAAATATTTGCCACTTGATGGTGCGCGCCATTGAAAAATTACTTCATTACACTAAGCAAATATTTGCTCGAAATTTAATTTTGGATAACATAAGGCGAAATAGGTTTGTTCAAAATTTGATGCAAATATTTGATCATTACAAAGAAAATCAAATAATTTACCATGGACTTCGGACTTCGGGCAAATATTTGCATTAAGTAAGGGTAGCTCATTTCAAGTCTATCAGGACTACAAAACCTACCTTTCCTTCAGTTTTTAAATGAATTGATACTTAATTCAAATTTAAGTCACATCCCCGCTCATAGCATCATTCTCTTTTCCGTCCCAAAATCAGCTCATTCTTGTACCAATTGAAGAGTAGTTACATATTCTATAGATAAATTTAGAACATATTTTATTAATTTTATTCATCCGACGAATAGAAGATAGAAAAGCAAACTTTTTACATAATTTGTTATGCTTCTCAGAGTCCTGGGCTGATACCTTTTTGAATATATCATTTATGGATATTGAAGATTTCAAAAAATTTAATAGTTGCACTCAAAGATTGGGTCATTTGCTCATTTTCCCATACTTCCCAGCTCAATATGGAGGCACGGAATCAAAATATAATAGGAATCGAAATCGAAGATTGCTAGAACACGAAGTTTAAGTTACATTTCCAGAAACAAACATCTCTCTATGTACAGCAGAGACCATCTCCGAGCCTATCCAGAGTTTAAGGTCGCAACAGCTGCAGCTAATTTAATAATTACGATTTTTCAATTACTATTAAGTTGACTAAATCTTCATTAGCGCGATTATAGCGCCTTGAGATGGCAGTCCCCGTCTAGGAGCGACCTAACCATGACCAATCCCTGCCAACTGGCTTCACTTCACTTGGTTGGTTTATCGTAATTAATTTTGTGGATCTTGTTTGTTGCGTGGGCGGGTGTGCGGGTATGTGTGTGTTGGTGTGTGTGTGTGGGCTGCAGCTTTTCATTAGGAAAATTGTTGATTAAAAAATAAATAGAATAAAAAGAAAGAAAAACAAAAACCATAAAGAAACAAAGATAAAGAAAAACTGAAGAGCAAGGCTTAGAAGGCTGGAGCTGAGCTGACAACTGTTGGCTTGTCAACTTGTCGTCTAACAGGCTCTCAAGTTTATTTTTTGCATTTACCCCTGTTACACTCTCCGTCGAGAGAGAGTGGGAGAGAGAGCGGAAAGATGTGTCTACGTCATACAAACAAGGCGCTCTTCTCCGCGGAGCTTTCCTTATCCAGAGCATAATCATAAAAAGTTATGCGCTTGCTAATTTGATTAATGGCATTTCCTTGGCCGCAATCCAAATTCATAATGACTCTGGCTGGGATATTATTATTATTACTTTTAATTACAACAGACAACTTCATTATGCCTGGCAACAGCAGTGCCAGTAATAATAACAAAGGCATTGCCAACAACAACAACGACAACGACAACGTCACCCACCAACAACAACAACAACACCGGATAACGCAAATTGTTCGAGTATTAAAGCAATAACATCTGGATATCAAGCGGCGTAAATCAACAAATCTAATTATTATAATAAAGATTTTTTGTAAAATATTTGTATGTCTTTTTATGGTATTTATAAATGTTTTGCAGGCAATCTAGGAAATAAAAGAAAATTTGATAAAAAATTTGTTTTTCTTTTTAAGGCATATACGGATTTGGGTATCCCTTAACCATAGGAGCATATATATTATATAATATGTGTAAATGCAAATATTGAAACCGGGCCGTCAGCCAATAGGTATTACAAGGGGATCAACGTGTTCCCACTTTTTTTTGTGTGGTACGCGCCGTAATACACTACTGGAAGTGCGACTATACTCTCCCCGTGAGGGCGGCTGGAAGTAGGTCCTTGGTAAGGTCATGTCTCTGCCTTGGATGCTGACCAATTGTAGTCGGGCGAAGAGAAGAACACTCTTTCAAACATTATCCCAATCTAAGGTGGAACATCATACGCCGAAAGATGCGTGATCGAGGGGGAGCTCGGTCTCTAGTACGCGGACTCTGGATAACTGTCAACCTCCAGTTTCAATCCTTGACTTCCCATGGCATCTCAATACATATATGGATATTTCAAATGATTCGGATGAGTTTGATGACACTCTAAAAACATCACCACAAAAGGAAGTCTGCACGACGACCTCTAGCTGTACCGCTACGGCTGATGTGCCGCAACCAGCGACCTCCCCTAGAAGTGCTGTTAGGCATACAGAAGGGACTCGGGTTCAACCACCTGAATCTGTTCAGGTAAAACCGGTAGTAATTCAACCGAACTCCCAACTCCCGCGAGAAGAGACTCCTCAGGGTTGCTCTTCGCAAAGGACTCTCCAGAGTAGAAGCTTTGGCTTCCGTCAAATCGGCACCCCCTGCGACCCTGGTCAAGAGAAGCCGATCTGAAGATAAGTCGCCACATACGGCGACAAAGAAACCCAAACAGCCTCATGTCGAGTCAAACAAGATGTTCTACAGCAGTCTCGGGCAACAAGCTGGGTTTCATTTCGAACGTTGCACCTCTTAACTCCGAGCAAATGGTTCGGATCAAACAGGCGATTATCGATGTCACAGTCGAATTCGCTTGTGATGCGACACCGTAGTTCGAAGGATGTGTCCTTCGCTCGAACTGGGTGTTGTTGATATGTGCGAATGAACCCACAGCTGCGTGGGTTCATAGCAATATCTGCCATATCAAGAGCAAAGTGGCTCTTGATATCAGGTTGATGTCTGAGGAGGGTTTTCCACGTACACATGTTGTTCGAGGATATTTCCCCAACAGCATCGACCTGACAAGTGATAGGGCACTAACTATTGTAGACGCGCAGAATCCAGTTTGCGCCGCGCAATGGCGCGTAATGCGGAGACTGACACATGGTCAACTTCTGCATCTCGTCATTGCGGTTGATGGGACCTTCTATCAACAGCTGGTGAAACTGGGCGAGCACGTTTACTACCTATTTGGGAAAGTTAAAATTAGCCTTAAGGGTGTTGGCCTTAAGACAGTTAGACCTTCCCAAACGGTGTAGCGTGAAACCGCTGGAGTTTTTGGATCTCAGATTTGGATTCAGCGACAAAAAAAAACATATAATAAACATGGTCTGACCCCCGGACTCGAATAACATTTTGTATGAGTTTTTTTAAAGGTATGTCTGAACCCTGACGTGCTGGGGTTTTTTGGCTCTCGAAATCGAATTCAGTGACCCTGCAAACATATAGTAAACACGGTCTGACCTCCAGACCCGAAAAAATATACTTTTTTGTGTGGCATATATACATACATATATAATTGGAAAAAATCTTAAAGGTTTTTATGGGCTTATTTAGTCTCAGGAGAGTTCAGTACAAAATTTTTGAGATTTTGACTCGTACCTTATTTCCATATTAGTATTTGTCTCAAATAATCTTATATTTTTATCTATACTCTTAAAGAAAACTGTCTAAAAATGATTAAAACTTTACTATGGTAACTTACAAGCATTTTAAGTTTTATATCTTTTTACCTGTGGTGGATTTACTGATGGGTACAGGTTCGGGTAAAAATCCATTTGGAAAACCTTTGTACTGTATATTTTTTAAATAATAAGTATGGTAGGTATTATTAACTCCATCCTATTCCACCCTTAATATTTTTTTGTTTCTTATTTTAACTACTATAAACAAAATTATTTTCAAATTTATTTAGTTTTTTACATTTTTATATAGTATTGCGGAACATGAAATGGATTTAAATTTCATAGCTGTTACTGCCCAACAATTTTCGACTTTCTATTTTATTTACTATTAAATTCAAATTTTTTCCCATAATCAACTACGATAAAAATGAAAAAGATATTTGTTGATTGACACAATCAATTTGCAGAGCTTCCGGTTTTGACGGGTATTAACTGCGGCTTAATTTTTTACACAGAAATAAATCCACAAATATGTGAAAAATATTTTTAAATAATATATGCATATAAAAACCTAAAAATAAACGAAATATTTGGCATTTTTAATTGCATATCAATTGAACATTTTTGATGATAAAGTTAAGCACTCGCCTGTAGATTTTTACGTATAATGACGGTAAGCTGGGAAAGGTTAACTTAAACTTACTTAACTTATAAACGAAAGGATAGCTACATAACTTTAACAAGCCTTTAAAACGGATTGCAAAAATGGACACACTTAGTACAGTAAAAACTTACGTAAAAGAGGTTGACCCGGAAAAAATTGCTTGTTGGAATTTCTCTTGCTTAATGTATTAAGGACCATTTAAAAAGTCTAGTGCTAAAATGATGACCTCCTCCCCATAATTTTGATATATGGGTTTTGCGCCCATATGTATATGGGCTTCTTCTATAAGTCGTACTTAAATACGTACGTAAATTTCCAAGGAAATATGTTTACAATTAAATTTTTTTTTTAAGTAGAATTAATTCTAGGTTATAAAGGTATTGTAGCCAGAGAAACGTAGGCCTTCAGGCTGTTTTGACCAGGCCTAAGCGGGAATCGAAATCGTACTTTTGTCGGTAGAGTGTTACTGAAACAAATTTTTTTCTTTTTGTAACCACCCCCCTGCCCTTTTTTTTGGTATGTATCACAAACTTGTAGATCTGAAAAAAATAAACAATTCCAGCATGCAATTTTTTCCTGGTTAAAACCTCTTTATCTGCACTAAATTTTAAAAATTTTTTTCCAAAATAATGAAGATGTGATGGTCAAAACTTGATATTCCTTTGGATACCTTGCAGACAACTCTCTCAGATGTCTTCAGAAAACTGCATTTAATAAAAAGAAATGTATTTTTGAAAATTGTTGGTTAGATCTTAAACACTTCGAGATGAGAGATTAAGAGCAGCCTTCAATTTATTCCAAATAATTCCTTCTAAATTCTACAGATTTGCTACCTGTGGATTAAAGAGACGAAAGCTATATTTAAAATTGGTTTCACATTCTTATTATGCACTACCCCTGGAAACGAGTAAGTATTAACAAAGAAAGTGCCACATTCCATTAGCTGAATGTTCTTTTCAATACCTGAATCCCCAATTTCGCGACAGCCAAATGTGGTACTCATGAACTTTCAGTTTATGGATGTTAAATTTTTTTTCAATTATTCGAAATTAAACCAAAAGCTTTCTATTAGAAGTAAGCAGCTTTTCCAGAATGCCTACTCTTATTGGACCTGAGGACTGGAAAATCGGTATGGACGAGCCACAAAAGTTGGGCCCACGATATAGCGTATAGACAATCCATTGGTGGTGTCTTTCAAGTTTCCGGCCCACTGCAGCATTTTCCAGATGGAGGTGTTCGCCATAAAGAAGGCTGCAGAATTCGCGCTAACCCTAGAATGGAACCGAATAAATATCTTTGCTGATAGCCCAGTGACAATCAACTCCTTGCAAGCATTCAGCATCAACTCCAAAAGTATACTGGCAACCAGGGACGATGTGCTAAACATCCAGAGGGAGGTGTGCATCTTCTGGATACCCAGCAACCTGGATATTGATGAAAATAAAATAACTGACAGGCTTCCAAAGGTAGAAACCGGATTGAAGCAACCAACACCAATCTTAAGATTCATCTATGGACGAGTCAGAAGTCACCAGTCAGATCTGATAGAAGGAATTAAAACACAACAAACTGCAGGACAGCTCGCACTTTGTGCAGGATAATAAACAACAAATTAGCCCAGGATATTCTGCAACTCCCAAGAAGGGATTGCAGACTCATAGTGGGCATTATCACTGGTCACTGCCTGACAGCAGTTCACGCTAACAAGGAATGTTTGTTAAAGTCAGTCGCGAACTACTTTGAGACACCCTTTATAGACCCCATTGCATTCAAATCTGGTATAATGCTTAAGAACTCAAAAATTCTTTCGATTGCCAAATTTGGTTTCAATATCTTCATAAGCAATCGATTTATGCATCTCACACTTTTGAATTTTTTCAATATTCTCTAAAACACTCCTATAGGTGTTGTTTAAACTCCGAGCTCTATTTCGTATCCTCTCTGAGATCTAGGCGTTCATACCGACAACAGGGCATACAAAATTAATAAATACAAAAAGTATACCTTTCTAAAACATAAGTTAAATAAAAGTACAACGGTCTCCACCCTTGAACCAACCCGCAAATCCATACTGACTATCACCTGGTTCTCTCCAACAACTACGTACTCTTAGTCTCTGACTTATATCTCAAATCAGGTAAGGTTTGGTTCAGCAGGCCATATAAAAAAAGGGGGTATAGCGTTATTGGAATTACCGAAGGTGGTATCGCCTATTCGCTTTTTTGCTAAGTAATCAAGGGCTTATTCGACCGATAGCCCAGATCTTATAAGGACGGGTTTCCACGACACTGTGTGTTATTTTCAAGAAATACAAGGCAAAGCATTTGTTGGATGGTTGCCAACTACTCGTCATTACCGAAAGTACGGTTGAAGTCATATGCTCTCATGCAGGACCTTAGAGAGATAATCCTTATCCGGGGAAAAAATGTTCCGGACCCCCTATGACACGTTAAGCTTAAATTATACCGGGCCCATTAAAAAACACTGATCCCGAGGAATTCCCCTACCCCCCTTCGCCCTTCTCACGACGGGCCTGCTCTTAGGCATAAGTCTTAAGTGTTTACAAAGTTCAGGGCATTCACATATCAGGTGTTAGATGCCTTATATCTATACAATTGTGGTCGTTGGAAATATGCATCCTCTTAGAAATAAGCCCTTATGTATAGCGCCTAAAAAGTTCAGGCCGTACTCAAATCAGGTGTGGGATATTTTCTATGCTATCCCCATCCCCGCAGCTACGACTGACGTCTTAGTTGGAAGCAATACCACCTCTCGTGCATAAGCTCTATGGCACAGTATCTCGGCGCAGATCCTAACCTTCTGGATTTTTGCAGCTGCAAACTTTTAGATGTTCGCTTCGGGGTGTTTATACTGACTTGGTTCAAATTATAATATCCTGAAGTAGTCTCTGAGAATGCGAAACCCAATTATGAATAAAAACTTGCTTCAATCAACAAGATGGAAGAAGAGTAGTTGAGAGGCACCGAGCACCTTGGATAAATGGAGTGAAAGATGATTTGCAAAAAATAAACGTCCCAAGCTGATAGGAAGCTATAAAGGATAGAGGTAATTGGAGAAATATTGTTGGAAATGCCAAAGCTGAATTATAGCTGTAGGCCCAAGGATGATAATGATGATCCTTAAGCACAGTTGTATTGAATTCTCATAGGTGTTCTGTCTGTAGGAGTCCTGGATTTAATTCCCTCATTTATTTTAATAAAACAAGTTGTTCTTCTGGTCCTTTCTTTCATTCAACCTTATTAAAATAAAATATCCCTCTTTTACCACAAAACCAGCCTTAATTATATAGTTAAACCATTAACGCCTTATTTATATCTTCCTTGTATGTTATAAATTTCTCTATAAATTCCAATTAACCAAATTTTTTTGCTTTGTTTTCCCAAAACTTTAATCCAAATTAAATTAGTTGCTCCATAACAAATTTCCATGTTGAAGCATCCAACAATCCACATAGTGCGCAACAAAAAAACCACCGCCCTTGTAAATGTAATAAAGTACTCAACCCTACTTGTTACTAAAAAAATTCCAGTGAAAACTTTTTCAACACTAGGTTTTTAATAATGAGCTCCAAGTTGATTTTACATAACCAAGCTACATATTGTAATAAAAAAAAGGCAAAGTATTTTCGGTGGAGCGTCTTTATCTGCCGAGTACTTTAGCTACATTCAACGTGCGGCTCGCTCTTTTGTGGCAAGACTCTTAACACTTAACTCTTATTCAACACTGCTTAATAAAAGCGCTGCCGTGATAACAGTGTTGGACTACGTGTGTCTAGGTCCATGTGGGTGGGTGTGGGTCTGGGAGTGGGTGGATGGGAGTGGGAGCTTGTGCCTTCGAGGCGTTTGTGTGGTGCAGCCATAACCGCTTTCTTATGCTCCAGCATAAATTTTCCAACGAAATGGCGGAAGTAATATTTTTCATATCAACATACGTTGTGGCTGCTCTCACAAACACATAAGCAAATAAGTATGTTTGAGTACAGTCAGAGTGAAAATTATTCAGACGCTCTTAATTTTGAACTTTGTAACTTTGGGAAAAGCAAGCATTTCAATTTAAAAAATTAAATTAAAAATTTAAAAAACCCCCGAACTTAAGTAATTTTCATTTAAAAAGTGAAAAATAATAAAAGAAACTTAATGTTAAAGTACCTAAGAATCTATTAATAATTCTAAAAAAAATACGTAGCGTTGGGGGACACGCGAGGGCAGACGTCGTTGACGGTCGTATCTTACATGCAAATTTTTTGAAGTAATTCTATGAAAGTTTTTGAAGTATTTTCTTAATTTTGTTTTTAAGTTAATCTTTGTTGCTTAATTAGAGTATTTGTATTTAAATTGTTAGTTTAGGAGCGGTCCCCCAACGCGACGTATTTTTTAGAATTATTAATAGATTCTTAGGTACTTTAACATTAAGTTTCTTTTATTATTTTTCACTTTTTAAATGAAAATTACTTAAGTTCGGGGGTTTTTTAAATTTTTAATTTAATTTTTTATTTCATACTTTTTATAGGTAGGTTAGGTTAAGTTAGACTTTAGTATATTATAATATACTTACTATAATTTAGATTCTTGTTAAGGTATAGATTACATTTAAGGTCAAGCTCGTTTGCTTTTTTTTACGCATTCTCCCCACTTTCACTCCACACAACGTTTAAACGGCTCAACCGATTTTCATCAAGCATGTCTAGGAACACTAAGTCACCTTTAATACAAAAAAAACTAAATTGAAATCACTGCATGCGTTGGGGAGTTATGATGCCACAGACAGACAGACAGAGAAAGACAGACAAATTTTAAGCCAATCGGACAAAGTTGATGTTTTTAACTTCAAATGGCCATAACTTCTAAACCAGAAGCGATAGAGCAAAAATAACTACATTTTCGAATCAGTGACGTCGTCAGCTTCAATAGAAGCAAATTTTAAGCCAATCGGACAAAGTTTATGTTTTTAGCTTCAAATGGCCATAACTTCTAAACGAGAAGAGATAGAGCAAAAATAACCTCAGATTCGAATCAGTGACGTCGTCAGTTACAATAGGACCAAATTTTAAGCCAATCGGACAAAGTTGATGTTTTTCTCCCCACTTTCACTCCCCACAACTTTTAAACGGCTCAACCTATTTTCATTAAACATGTCTAACAACACTCGCACATAATTCACCTTTAATACAAAAAAAACTAAATTAAAATCACTGCATGCGTTCGGGAGCTACGATGCCATAGACAGACAGACAAACAGACAGACAAACAGACAGACAAACAGACAGACACGTCAAACTTATAACACCCCTCTTTTTGCGTCGGGGGTTAAAAATAGGGGACTACTCTACCTGAGTTTTGCGCACATTAACCATCATACCTTGCTTTAAATTCCTCCGCAAGCCATGGAAATTTTTGGTAATTACCAAAAAATGAATGAAGATTTACGTATAGCTGCGTTTTGGTGAAGCTTCTAGAAAAATATGGTTAAAGATTACAAAATGTAATTTCAATATAACAAAGCAAAGCAATCAAATCCGATTTATGGTAGTAAGCTTAGAAAATGTTATTGGGAAAAATGGGGGCCAGTGAAAAGCCGGGCCATAAAAGGTAACGCAATTTCGTGGCACTTTGTTCTTCACGAAATTCGAAAAAAATTTAATTAATATAAATATGACACTTGTTGAAAATTCGAAATAAAACGATTCATGCAAGAAGGGGCTATAAAATTGTTAATACTCAACAGGGGTCCTCTTTGATATTGATGATGGTTCTCATACTTTTCACATTACTTTTTTCCTATTGAAGTCCCACTGTGAAGCTATCGCTGTTTTCAATAATTGCAGCGCTGTTGGTAGATTATTCATTATTATTTTTGTATCCTGTCAATATGGTAGTTAAATAGGGAGTATAAGGTAAAAATTTCCACCTGCTTTAAATAATATTTTAATTGCACAAGCAATGTCAATCAACTTTTTTTTAAAAATTAAAAGATTACACATAATATATTTTGCGATTTAAAATAAAAATATTTAATTATTTTCTCCATGTTTATTAAAAAAAAAATGGAAGTATTATCTCAAATTTAAGGAATAAATTAAAAACATTAAATTTTATTGTTTCAAAAGGGAGCTATATAGAAAACTAATTGTTGCAAGGCCTTTGAACAGTATTAAGATAACATTAGAATATTTTTGAAGGAAAATGAAAAACTAAACAAAACAATCAATAACGTCAAGAAACAGCCGATTTTGTAGCAATCAACACCGAAAATTCAATTAGGGAAACACCCACTTTTGTTTCTGATTCGTCTCTGATTCCGTTTTGTATTTCTTCATTCGCTTCTGCTTTAAAAAGCTTTCAACATAAGGGGTTTTCGATTGTTCACTTAATAGTGAACTCAATGTAAAAATTTATGAATTCACTATATCGAAGTGTTCACTATATCCAACCACGACTGTACATGTTTCCATAGAAAGGTTCAACATATCCGAAAAATTAAATAAAGATAGGAAAAATAGTAATATTTTATATATATTAATCATTAAAAAAAAACTGGCGTTTGGCAAATCAACCCAAGACCCACTTTGACTTTAAGTAACGTAACGCCATGTGCATTTTAACTTGCGTCTTTTTATCAAAAGGGTCATATGTTCGACCGTAAGCTCATATATTCCCTCGTTACTTCTTAGTCGTTTTTTATATTTTGACAAAATAAAGTACTACCTATGAAAATCTCTTGATCGCCCTTTGGTTACAGGCTTACGTCCCTGTTCATTTGTTTCCTCATAAATTCTAAGCAACTGATAAGAATTTGACAAATAAGGAATTGTTGAACAAGTATTGATCGTCCGCTGGTTATAAGCTATGTTTTCTTTATATCTGCTTCCACTTAACTTCTAAAGTTAGAAGCGTATAACCTATATAACGTCACGTATAGCTCCCTTCGTTTTTTTTGTTTCCCTTATTGCCGAGACCAGATTCTAAGTGAATGGAACATAAAATTTGTTTGTATTGTATTATTTTGGTACAGTTTTTAGTCTCGAAAAAACATTCCGAAAAGTACTCGAGTAAGTGAGCTAAATAAGAGAAGTTCGCGTCTTTGGACGAAACGTTCGTGAAAACTTTCCTTTGTATTCGTTTCCTGGTAATAAATAAGAAAAAATTAATTTTATTGAGCGAAATTAATGTATAGGCTTTAAATAATATGTTTAAAAATATTATAATTTTTTATAACCTAGGAAGTCAGATAGCATAATGCTCGACAATTGGAAAAGTCTCAGATGAGTTAAGCATAATTCAAAAATATGTCATTCATGAAGATTTATTGAAGAAGGAATAAAACCTATTTTAAAATCAAAAAGATAAAAGTTTTATATTCAGTAATCTTGATTTTCAAGTCTAAAATTTAATTTAATTTAAGTTTAATGTGTCAATCAGGATGTGTTTTGCAGTAGGTCGGAACATAGGAAAAGATAGCCTAAAAATTCTCTTAAAAAAAAAAAATTTTGGCGATACTTCACACCCAAGTTATTTAAGAATTTTTTAAACAGAGGAAGTAAAGGTTTTTGCGTTTCAAAGAAAATTACTTATACACTTATGTAAATAATATTTATATTATTGACGACTGTTGCTTCGTTCAGCTAATAGTAAATATCGACAAAGAAAAGAAATGAACTTTTCGATTTTTTAGCTTTTATTTCTTGTTGGTAAATATGGTATAGTAACTAAGCAAAACAAATGATCATTATTATTTTTTATATTTTTTCATTCAAACGAAACGTCACGTTAGTCTCGCTATCACTCGAGAACGGCCAAACCGATTTGGCTAGTTTTGGTCTTGAAGTGTTCGTGGAAGTCCAGGGAAGGCTTAAGGTTGAGAAAATATAACAAAATTGAGAGGGAAATACTAAAAACGACAATTTGATTTTCCCATACATAATTTTTTTCTTAAATTTAGGTTGGCATTGTGTACATTGTCAGATTAACTAATATTTTTCAGTTAATTGTTTTTGTCGAAAGGAATCACATAAAAATTATAAACGCTATAAATTTTATTTTATTGAGGCACACAAAATTTCATGAGAATCGGTCCAGCCGTTTCGGAGGAGTGTGACACGAGAATTTTATATGTATATAAGAAGAAACTTATGTTTTACGTGTTACAGGTGTTCTCATGAACGAGTCGATGAATTTAAAATCTGATTTTTGCGTGTGTTAGAGGTCAATGCGCAAGTTTTAAGCCTATTGCAATGTGTTTGTGTGTATTGGTTCGTGATATATACGCATTTTTGTGAATATCGTAAATATAGCATTGTAGAAAATTGTTCAACACCGGGTATTGGACATTAAGTGCAGACAGAACTTATCCTATAATCTTATGACTGTCGAGGTAAGCTAACTACGATGTTTCTACACTTTAAGAGTATTAAAAAAGTTTGGACAGGACTACGTCCTTAGGTTCAGTGATAATTATGCTTTGAAATATCAATCCACCACGGCTATGCAATGGAACCCGACCAGCGGTGAAAATCCTAATGAACAACGTGATTGAAGCATCGATTCTCAAAGAGAAGTACAAAGGTAAAGATCCCATGAATTCCAATGATACCTAATCATTTACCATTCGAATTTAAACGTCATCAGTTTCCCATTCGGCGTACTTTTGCGATGACAATCAACAAAGCCCAAGGACAATCATTGGAAATTTGCGGAAAAAATTTAGAGTATATATATTTTTTGCATACGGTCAACATTACGTTGCCTGCTCACATGTTGGAAAACCGTCAGCGTTATTTATTTTCGAAAAGACGGGAAAACCAAAAATGTCGTGTATCACAACGCATTGTGCACATTTTATATCAGTTCTGTTAATAAATAAAATGAAGCTCTGTGGTTGAAAAATACTTCTTCATTAATTTGTTGTTCCAATATACATATGTAGATACCCTAACACTTTCTAATGTAATGTAATGTGATTCGGGGCATCTTTAACCAAGGATGTACTGATAATAATTTTCTTGCATATTTCCGACCTGTGCAGCACGCCGGGTCCGCTATCTCTATTATATAAAAAAGTAGTTTTTCTTCAACTTTTTGATAGTGTAGAAGATGTTGTGTGCATAGAGGAAGATATTTGTTTCTCATGATTTTTTTTTTCATGTTTTTAAAAAGTTAGGAATTTTCGAAATTGGTAGAAAGAAGTTGAATTCGACTGAAGAGGAGCGCAAACGAGAACAGATGCAAAGAAGAGGTATGATAAGAATAAAGAAGTAATTAAATTTCAACCAGGGGGCACAACGTTGCTTTTATTGGGTGACAGAGATGCATGCCATCATTATCAATTCCAATACGTTTCTCTATAGCAACACTTCTCCACATTTGTTCAAAAATTTGGCAACACTGGCCAAGCTTGGTCTACATTCTACATTTTTTTGGGATTAAACTGTAATTCCAGCCGCATTTACATTCAAAAGTAAAACGAGTTCAAATACTTTTCGTGCTCACTGTTTTCACATATCTGTGTTAAATATAAAGCGACGCGTCGTAACGGTGCTTGGTTGAGCTTTTGCTACGCGGCGCAGTTTCTGTTGTTGTTGTTGTTGGCGCACCGGAAGTGCGCCATGTTTGTTTGGCCGCAATGCCCAGTTGGTAAATTTAAATGCTCGTGCTTATGTGCGTGCTCATCTTGGCCAGACGACGAAAGATTCAGCCAGACCAGACCAAACCAGGCAGTCATATATGTAAAGTGGGGTGTCTATATAGAATATATATGTATTTAAATATATATAGTATAGAGTATATATGTGTTTGAAGATAGCGCATATAATATTTAGTGGCAGCTGTTGCATAGCATATGCATATGTGTGTGTTTGTGTGTCTGTATCTGTGGCAATAAGGCAGCTAAGACCTTTTGTTGTTATTTATGCAACGGAAAGGGAAGTTGGCTCCAAAACGTTAGCACTAAGAAGTTTCCTAGTGTTGGCCATATGCGGAAGTTTGGCACTTGGCGTGCACCATAACCACAATCAAGTTGCCGCAAAACTGCACCAAGTCATCTGTTATAGATATAGCTCTATCTGTGTGTGTGTGTGTGTGTTAGCCCATGCTGGGTTATATTTTAAATGCTTATAATTGGGAAGCATAGATGCAGTTACCAGTAACTAGTTACCAAGGACTTGGCTGTTTCTTCGTGCCAAAGTTAAGCTGGCTTAAGCAATTTAACTCTTGATTTATATGGCTCGTTGGATATTTTAATTAAATAAATGCTGGTTCCGGCCCAATTGATAATGCTCAAGTTGTGGCAGGGGCGTGGAAGGGGGCTAGTAATACTTAAGGTAGCATTCTGAAGGGTCAAGAGACTAGGAAATCAACAGATTAAATAACACCAGTACTGGACTTCAAGAAGAGGTTCGACGTCAGATTCTCGACGCGAAAGGAGTGGGACATGAACAGGGTAATGAGAGCAGACGCAGCTGCAATCTATACTAACGGATCCAAGATGGATCGCGGTGTAAGGGCAGGGGTCTACTCGGACGAACTCGAAGTATCTCTCTCCTATCGCCTAGGCAGCAGAAACAGCATCTTCCAGGCGGAAGTCTTTGGCATCAGAGAAGCATGTAAGGTGTTGCATAATCATCCGAGTCAGCTGGCGGAGGTGTGTATATTCTCCGACAGTCAAGCAGCTTTGCTGGCGATCAAATCGCCAACCGTGAACAGAGAAATCATCAGACAATGCAAAGAAGATCTCAATACCCTTGCAAGCAGAATGAACATCGCTCTCGTATGGGTTCCCGGACATAAGAACGTATACGGGAATGAAAAAGCTGATGAACTAGCGAGAAAAGGAGCATTAGGTGGTGAAGCAGCGGAGGTACATAGCTGTCAAACACTCCCTCAGCGCTATCAACTTCTCCTGCGAGCTCAGAACAAGGCTGAAACCAGATGGAAAAATATTGGCACTTGCAAGATTGCAAAGGAAATTTGGCCGCGATATGACAAGCGTAGTACGGCCGAACTGCTAAGCAAGCCAAGAACAATGATCTTCAGAATAGCATCGACAATAACCGGATATTGGCCGTTAGGAGACCATGCAAAGAAAATGGGCTGGCCCTACAACGTCAGATGCCGAAGTTGTGACCAGGAGAACACTGAAGAGACAGCTTATCATTATTTATGTGAGTGCCCACGATTGGGGTCCTTACGCCACAGAGCACTAGGAACACTTCGCGTTAGGAAGCCTACGTGACTTGGCAGAAAAGAACATAGACGACATCAGCAGGTTTACTAACGGATCGAGATGGTTTGAGTAAACCGAACAGCATTGGTTCCCATAAGTGGTAGTTAAAATACTAATTAAACCCCCTTTGCACTACACCACTGTGCTTTTTGTCTGCCAAATGCTACCACTTGTTAATTATTGATTTATGCCTGTTACTTTTTAATTTGTGCTTAAATATTTACTACCAAAAATCTGAAGCTTAATAAAACAAACAACTACCAAAAAAAAAAAAATGGCTTAAATATTGCGGCTTATAATTTATGATCATGCCATGTCAGACACATATCACCATAAATAATATTTATTTGTATGTTTACCTAACTAGTTAGGGGCAACTAGCTGGGCTTAATGCCAAACCCTTAACCCTTAAATGCCGACAGCAGTCTAGGCCACATGTCGAGGCAACCTTTTTGCTTGCAGGACCTTTTACAAGCGGTTTGATTTACACACGGGGATATCATTAAAAAGCTTCAAAGAAAAAAACCACACACACAAAATGTTTAAGTTTACCACAAAAAAGCGACTATATAGAAATATATATATATACCTACCTATATGATGTAGGTTTTAGCTAGGGTTTCGGTAATATATGGTCCTTTAAAACACTGGCAAACGATTAGAGCAGTAGCCTGATGATGATGACGATGTTTGTGTGGGTTGCAAAACCTGCTACTATTTATTTATTTTTTTATTTATTTTTTGTGGGTTTCGGTCATTTACATAAAGTCTCTCTGCCCAAAACACGCTCACACATGTCCACAAAAAAATACTACACCACCGGCGATTATCCCTTTTTAATAGACTCATAAAACGCTTATTAACTTTTGTTGCCTTCTGCCCCCCTGAGCCGTGCCACAAACAACAATAAAAATTGCATAAAAAAATAAAGCGAGTTTCATGCAAAAACATTTTACTATAATACTTTACGCGAAGTAAAGCTTTTTTTTCCATTAAATTCATTTCTTTATCAATTTATTATATTTTCCATAGTTTTTATATGAATTTCTACTACAACGGATTTCACAACATT
The DNA here is from genome assembly GCA_037043745.1 of Chymomyza amoena. Taxonomy (NCBI): domain Eukaryota; kingdom Metazoa; phylum Arthropoda; class Insecta; order Diptera; family Drosophilidae; genus Chymomyza; species Chymomyza amoena. The sequence continues at coordinate 22,684 of JBAMAX010001939.1, read as the reverse complement.
CGAGCTCAAAAATATAAAAAAAAAACCAACTGCGAAATATGTAAGGAAATTACATTTGACATTAATAAATGAATGTGAGCTGTCGCGTTGGTCCAACTTGCCACATGATGCCAGAAGTTTCGTTTTTCACTTTATTTTCTACATTTTTTTATACATCGAGTACTGTACTTTAAGTTCTCTAAAGTGTTTTAGAATTGTAGGAAGGTTTGTGACGCATAAATAATGAACGAGATGAAATGATTTTTTGAATGAACAATTGTCTAAAAATTAAAGAAAAATTCCGAAGAGGAAGTATTTTCAAAATGATATTTCTTATAACCTCATCCTAAGTATTATCGACGAACAACTTTTATAAACTTATTATTTTACATTTTAAGACAAAACCTATAATCATATGATTATAAAAGGTGATTCATAAAGACCTTTTTTTAATGATTTGGCAAATGCAAATTTCAAAGGAATAATGGGATCTGATTCTGATTTCGAAAAGATATTTTATGGCATTTATTTTTTAAAAATAATCTTGTTCAAATGTTGGCCGCAACTGCGTTTTAAATGGTCCATCCTGAAGGTCCAATTTTCATGACTCGTTCAAGCATTTCCACTGGTATTTGGCCAATTACACGAGTAATGTTGGCTTCCAAGGCCTCAATCGTTGCTGGTTTGTCCACGTAAACTTTTGACTTTACGTAACCCCAAAGAAAAAAGTCGAGCGGTATGATATCGCACGATCTTGGCGGCCAAGGTGCGGGTCCCGTACGTGAAATTAATCGCTTACCAAATTGACCTCGCTTTAGAGCCATTGTTTCACTGGCAATGTGGACCGTAGCGCCATCCTGTTGGAACAAAATGTAGTCGAGATTACGACCAACAATTTCAGGCAGCAAAAAGTCCGTTAACACGGTCCGATAGCGTGCGCCATTGATGGTAACGCACCTTGCTCATTTTAAAAAAATACGGACCAATGATTCCACCAGCCCACAGACCGCACCAAACCGTTGTTTTTCTTGGATGTAATGGCAGCTGGTGGACCTCTTCGGATTGATCTTCTCCCCAAATAGGCAATTTTGCTTATTCACGAAGCCGTGGAGCCAAAAGTGGGCCTCATCACTGAACAAAATTTTGTTCGAAAACAACGGATCTTCATCGATCTTACCAAGAGCCAAGATCGCTGATTTTCGCAGTACAATTGTACAATTTGTAAATGTTGTTCGGGTGTAAGTCTTTCCATGATGATTTGACAATGAATACTGAACAAGTCTGCCTTTGACAGCTGTCATGGATCACTTGTGATCCACACGAAAATCACTATTGAAAAAAAAAAGTCTTAATAAATAACCCTTTATATCTACAGCTAAATAAACACTTTCAGATTCTAAGTAATATCTTCTTAAGTCCCTGTTCTCCTTAAGGAGATAAAGAAATAAGCAAGTTACGACCTTCTAATAATTAAGAAGTTGATTTCAGCTTCTAAGCTTCATCTTGACGTATAAAGGCCTATCGGAGCACCCAAAAATTATGCCAAAAATCCTGCAAATTGAATTTAATTTAAGCTGGAAAAAAATGTGTCTAAAATGGAAATTTGGTCGCTCTTTGCCTTTTCTGTTTCTTTGAACAGCTGTTAATATTTTTTTTTTACAAAAATAATAGGGCAACACTGTTTTGTTATGACCGGTGAATACTTCAATTTTTCTTAAAGACTTAAAAAAACCTTCTAATAATTATAAAGTCGACATCAACTTCTAAGCAAAATCTTGTAGAATAAAGGCCTATAAATAGCATCCAAAAAAAATACCAAAAATATCATGCAATTGACTTTATTTTCAGCTTGAAAAGAATGTCGACACTTTGTCGTTTTTTGTCTTTTCTGTTCCTTTGAACAGCTGTTAATATTTTTTTTACAAAAATAATAGGGCAACACTGTTTTGTTACGAGAGCTGCATACTACAATTTTGCGAGCAAACGTTTGGCTGTTTTTTTTTACCCAAAAATGTCCACTATCCTACATATAGGCTACCTCGTTTATGATCGATCATATACATTATTATATCATTTTCGTAGGTTTTACGGTTTTATTTTACATTGAAAATGTATGTCTTATTTTTAGGACTTTGGGAAAATTTTTCTTTTAACGTTTTTTGACCGACTTCTTAAAATAGTATAAGAATAAGTTTTCTACAGGAGCATTAAGTCATGGGTATATCTAAGTTATTATGAAATTTGTTTTACCTTGGACAAGTTTTTGGGTGTTGAGGCTACAAAATCATCTTTACTTTAAATTTTTTCAAGAAAATATCCTTCACCCTCCCAACTTGTTATTTTATTAATCTTCTCCTACCAGTTTCCTCTGTCTTACTCCTTAAGCCTTCGCCAAATGTTCCTAAGTGTTTCTTTAGAAGGCAGCAATTAATTAATTACTTTTCAATAAAATTCTTCGCAAAAAAGTTCATTTGGAAAATTAATTTTAATCTACCTCACATTTCAAGAGTTTTTCTAAGTATTTGCTAAGGACACTCTTTAATAAATTGAGGACAAAACGCTTTACAAAATAAGTTAACCCTTTGCACTCGATCCCAAAAAAACAAAAGCAGCAACCAGCAACTCGAGAGCTTTTTTTGTAAAAAGTGAATGCATTAATGTTTAAGAAAAATGCGGTCTCTCCAGCTAAACAAATCAATTTATTTTTACATATATTGTAATAAAGCATATTGTAGCTTATATTCAAGACTAAAAGAAAGAAATAATTATCTAACATAAACATTATCTAAGAATCAAGAGTTCTGAGTGAGATAAATAAGCGTGGCGCAAATGCGGCGACATTCGAGTGGAAAGGGTTAAAATTGGAAAACTTTTAAAAAAGTTCATGGCTATGGGTTCCAGCTTCTATTTCAAGATCATTCATAAGTATTTCTCTAGAAGACAGCCAATTTCTAACAACTTTGCAATGAAGTGCTTTAAAAAAGAAGTTCATTTAAAAAAATTAATTTCAATTATTCTGATACATATATTAAGAGTTTTTCTAATTGTTTTCTAAGAAGACTCTTTAATAATTTGAGAACAAAAATAAAATTGGAAAAAAAAAGTTCGTTTCTCTGGGATCTGAAAAAGAAAGCTTTAAGCTCCTCGCAGCCATTTCACTAATAACAAAATTGAAAAACTCAAACCCAAAACTTTTTCTTTAAAATAAAAATTTGAGAAATTTTTTTTCCGAAGTACAAGAGCGATTACTCTATTATGATGAACAAGGAAAAATAAAATTAAAAAACTCAAAACCGAAACTTTTTCTTTAAAATAAAAATTTGCGGAAGTTTTTTGCGAAGTACAAGAGCGATTACTCTATTGTATTATTGTGGGTAGGATTCCTATTTCAAGATACTTTTTTAAAGACTTAATTTGAAAATGTTTAGAACAATTAAACAAGATTTTAGCTTCATTGTGGATAGCTTTTAAAACAGAAATTCCAAATTTAAAATGGCTTAGATGAATTTCGTAATCATTGTAAGAATGTTTTTATAAGTAATGCTTAGATGGAGGGTAATCTATTCTTTCTGTTAATGGTATTATGTTCTTCTTCTTGCCACATCGCTTATTTATAGAAAGAACGTCATAATATTTTTTTGCAGAAAATACATTTAAAGTTTATAATCGACTCCACCATTAAAAAAAAATTCGTTGAAATAAATGGAATGAAATAACAGCATATTCTTTCCTCAGCATTATTTGTAAGGAAAGTTATCCTTAAAAAAAATTTGTAACATTTATTATTTTAAATACAAAAATTTTATGATCACTTAAAAAAAATTATTTGTTATTTTATTTGACCTTTTTTAAAGAAAAATTTATATTAAAAAATAAAATTTTTTAAGACAGTGATTGCTACAAAATTATATAGCAATTAAATCGGCTATTTAAAAAACTTTCCATAACTTTCTGTAAAAAAAATGAAAATATTTTTTTAAGTACAATTTTCTTAAAAATAATAATTATATTAATACTATTTTTATCAGCTATTTAATTTTAATTTAGCAAATGAATATATATGTCAAACTCTAAAAAAAATTTTTTTAACGCTTTTCGATGTAATTTTAAAAATCTTATTTTTACTTGACATGGCGAATCAATCAATTTTTGAACCATTTTTTATCGTAAATTGTTCTTAAAAAATTTGTATATAGCTATTTTGTTTTTAATAAAAACATCGCTTAAAAAAATTATTGCTTATTTCACCACTTATTTTTAAAGAAAAAGTGACGTTTGATTTTTTAGAAAAAGTGATTGCTGAAAAATTTTTTTGACAATTTGCCTCTTGAAAAAACTTTCCACGACTTTTTGTAAAGAAAAAGGATAGATATTTTTCTTAAATATTATTTTCCTTTAAAATATAAATATATTATTTTTATCAGTTTTATACAAAGCAACTAAATGTATATGCCAAAGTTGTTTAAAAAATTCAATGAATAAATAATATTTTTTTATTTATTTTTTTACGATTTTTTTTTTATTTTTTTTTTAAGGAAAGCGTTATGTTTAAATATTTTTGGCATTTCTATGAGTTTAATAATGAAGAAAAATAAATTATTAGTAGAATTGAGCTGACTATGCAAATAAAGATATTTGAAACAATATTTTAATTTAAGTAGTTTTAAGAAAGAAAAAAAGATAAAATATTTTTTTATTTAAGCAATGTTAAAAAAATATATTTTGGTTTTATAAATAGTTATCTAAAAATTTTCTTTATGACATAGTCATTATATTTTTTTTTTATTAACGAAAATTGAGCTTCAATCAAAAGCAGGGACCGTAATTCTTATAATATTTAAAATAAAGATTATGAAATAATTATTATTTTTTGATTTTCTATTCAAATCAAATTTTAACTCTTATTTGCGATCCCTAATCAAAATTGTCAATTTGACTTTTTAAAAAAGCAAAACACTCAATTAAAAAAAAAAAAAAGTTGCTAATTAAAATCTAAAAAATAAATTTTTATAAATCAAACTATATAATTTAAAGCAAAATTTTCAGCAAACATTTTATTCCTTTAAAACGATCTTCCTATGAATCTACTGAATTAATGCTTTTTTGAAACAATTTTATCTAGTTGGACGCTTTGATTGTTAACTGCTGCATAGTTCCAGAAGATCTAGTTCATTTATTTGTAGCCACTGGTTCATTGATTTTTTTACAACTGTCTTCTATTCGAATACTGTACTCTGGCTATGAGCGGTTGCTAGTTCTTAAACTGACTACAGTTCAACGATTATATTCTCTAGTTACCCAAGAAATTGTTAGAATATTTGTTGCTTAAAATTTCGTATCCTGTTGCCCTGGAGGCACTACACTTAAGCCAGTTGGAAAATTTTATTTCAGCTAATACGTCATTTTATTTTCATTATTATTTATTATTATTAGGTCTAGTAAAGTCTAATTTTTCTAAGCTTAAATAAAAATCTTCTTGCTAGAAATAGAATATTCATATTTGACGTCAAACGCTTGGAACAACCTTATATTTATTTCTATCAGGCGTCCTGTTGTGCGTGTGGGTGTGGAGACCTAAAAAAAGGGTGACCGGACCAGGAAGTGGGCTCATTATTGGAAAAGAAGTGCGTAAAACAAAGCCGCCTGGAGGGACGTTATACGTCAATTCGTAATCCAATAGCGGGTTGTCACGTTCCACCGAAGAAACAGGATTGTGGGTGGACTATGTGCCATACAACATTATTATTACTATGTAACTAGACCCACCCTACTAGAATAATCATTGCACGACGCAAAACAGGACAAGACATAGTGTTTGGTCACATTGTTGTGACGCAGTGTGGTAAGGTCACACTTGGAATATATTACTAATACATTGTTGTTCTTAAAGTACCAATAGAAGTACAAATTAAAGCCTTTTTAAGATTAAAGATTTCTTTTTACCAAGGAAATCGAATCCCAACTTCAAAGAGCATCTAATCTTCGACTTGCTGCCTTTGTATTTGCTGTACTTTTTTGTTTGAAGAACTTTTTTCTACCAAGCCAGCGCGCATGCATTTTCACTTTTAAGCTGCAACCAACTGCTGCAGCTCCTGCAGGACTCTGCCCTGCATAATGCGCACAGCCATACAAATGCTGATTGCTGCAAAACAAGATAAATGAAATTCTGATGCAAATTTGATTTGTTTGTAAATGTTCGACGTAGCAACTCCAAAGTACCCAAACCCAAACTCTCAGGATCGAAACCACACGCAAAGGATTCGAGTCTAGTCGGACATATAGCAACTGTTGCAGCTGCTGCAGCATTGTGCGTTCAACATGTTGCAAGTGCAGGGTTGCATGTAGCCAGAGTTGACATTTTTATGCGATTATGATTAATTATGCAATTTTGCATTTGGCTTGGCTTTGTCTGGGATAAGGATATGTATTGGTACTACTCCCGCAAGTTCCAAGTCAGCTTGGGCATTAAGCAGTTTTAAGGTCTCTATCGCATCAATCAGTTTTCTCGGAAAAGCTGCTTTTGTGGCATGAGATATGTGCAACCAATTGCTGCTACCTACAATTTAGTTTAGATGACGAGGAAAAATTCCAAAAATATGCATATTATTTACTTTGTCAAATGACTGCAATAAAAAGGCTTTTAGCTGAAAATACACAAAATCCATGTGGCAACAACAATCCTGAAATGATAGACAATGTAAATGCATATAGGAAATGGACACAGAAATTAATCACTGTGTATCATGCGAATCATGGAAATCATGGGAATCATGGCAATCTATAACTAAGCAAGGAACGTGAGCTAAGCGCTGGAGTTGGGACTAAAATGTTGCAACATACAAACAAATGAATAAATGAAGGAAAATATCATTTAAAAATTATAATAGGGTATATTGACTGGCAGATACTCTACTATACGGTTCTGTTTTTCCGACTAACTAGCTTTGTGGTGGAAATCACAACACTACATCATAAACGCTTGTTTACTTGAGACAGAATCAGAAGAACTTGAGAACTGAGCACATGCAGGGCTGATAGATCATATCCAGAATTCGTCAATAAACAACTCCGACAAATTCAAGGCAATTAAAGCAGTTATTCTGCCGAGTTCATTTCAAGGAAGCCCGCGGGCACGACACTATGGCCTTTTCGCGAAACATAGGAAGTCCAGATTTGTTGTTTGACATGAAATTCAAATTGGCCAGATATACAAAAGATTTTTGAAAGGCTATCCACCAGAAACAACAGCGGCCTATATTCCTACATTTGTCTGTAGATTGTTTTACCAGAAGTGTGTAACCTTGGTAGACGAACTCGAGTCGGTGTTTGGAGCCGTGTGGATTGCCGCACATGCATTTGTTGGTGAAGCTAACGACGACCTGGATCAGTTTGTAGATGAAGAGATTCGATTACCATATGAATGTCAAATATTGCACCTCGGTGATGAGCATTAAGTATATCTACAAGTACATTCACAAGAGCTATGATCGAGCCCGAATAGATCTAGCGAAAGACGAAGCTCGAGATGAGATTCAACAGTATTCGGATACAAGATATGTGAGCGCGATGGAGAGTGCCTGGCACATCAAGGAGCTCCCGATGAAGAGCAGCGGTTTGACCAAATCGCCCGAGTTCATGAACGAAATGATGGCTGATGCCGTCTCTGTGATGATACCCTATAAATTTAGACATTTCTTTGTATATTTGTTGGTTTGTATTGATGTAGACGCTTTTGCGCTGTGGGAGACATTCAAGTCGAAATCAGGAGAAGACTCAAATAAACCAACAGCACTTTCGATTATTCAGAAAAAGAAGGCATGACACTGAAACAAGTTTGATTGCCAAAAGTTTCGAGCGAAAATGAAATTATTCAAGAACTGTAGTGGAGGAGGTTTTTGCCATAGATGCATAAGCGCCTGTTTAACAGCATATCGAGCAGATGAATGAAGAAAAGAAACATGCTAGCGAACTTAGAGGAAGGTCGATGTTGGGTAAGTCCGCGAAGAAGTTATTCTTTATATAATGAACACGGAACGTTGAATTGGTGTAAAAAAATTAAGCAACAACTTCAGGATCTTCCAGCCTGAGGTATTCGCCGCAATGAAGGCGGCTGAGTTGGCATGCACCGACACTTCAACTAGAGCAAAGATAAACCTCTTTATAGATAGTCAAGCCGCTATCAAGGCTATTGTATCGCACTGTACATCCTCCTTCCACGTCCTTGAATGCCAGGCAGTCATCCAGAGATTAGCTGCGGCTCGCAAACTGTATATCTACTGGGGGCCTGGACATAAAGGCATAATGGGAATGAAATGGTGGATGCAATTGCCAAAAGCGGTGTTGAGCTTCCGGAGGGACAAATACACGGCGTACGCCGACCGATCCATCTCAACGCTATGCAGAAGTGCAACATGAAGCGCAGAGCTGAAGCGGATGGAAAATCAGACAGCTGCCACCCAGCGAAAATCATACTGGCTCATTACGGCAGAAAACAAAGTAACTTTATAATGAAACTCTCACGCACTGAATGCAGGACCATCCGGGTGTGCTAACAGGACACTGCCTCTTAGCGAAGCATGCGCATAGGATGGGACTAACGGCAAGCGAATTATGCAGGATCTGCAGGGATCGGAAGTCCCGGAGACCCTAGCACACGTACTCTGCGACTGCCCAGCCATCTCTAGACATCGTGTGGCTACCCTAGGAGAACCAGCGTTTGTCGGTCTAGAAGAGATGGCCAGGCTGCAAGTTGGTCGGCTACTTAATTTCGCCAAAAAAGTAAAATTTTTTACCGACCATCACTTCGCGTAATAACCTCTTATCTGGCACAGCTAAGGACCAAAAGGTCTATGTCAGGTTGCACTCTGTTGTGTGGCCAGCCAGTGTAACCTAACCTAGCCTAACAGGAGTAGACATGATTATTTAGGATGAGGCTTCGATGATACCTCAAGCCATACTGAGTACGATATATACGCAAGCGAAGAGCCGTTCGCCGGGAAGATCGTTGTGTTGGGTAGAGATCTTAGGTAAGTGTTGCCTGTATCGAAAAAAGGCGGAAAGCGCCAAATATTAGACGCGTGTTTGTAGGATAAATTCCACCAACTTAAACTGAAAAACAATATGAGAGCTCAAGGAGACTCTGTAGAATATGCCAATTGGCTGTTAGATGTAGAGGACATACTCTGTGAAGACGTATTCGACGCGAAGTATCCGTTCGATATTAATGTTGAAGAAATGGCAACGAGAGCAATTTTAGCCGCAAGAAATGATGAAGTGAAAAACATAAGTCCGTCTCTTCTTGATAGACTACCGAGGGATGTTGTGAAATGTCCAATGATACAGCCGACTCTGTGGGAACTAATGAAGCTGATCAAGAGAGTGCCGCTCCAATATCCAATCGAATATTTGAATTCCGTAACACCGGCTGGCCTCCCACCAACGGATCTACAGCTAAAGACAGGGTGCATAGTTATGTTTCTGAGAAATCTCTGCATCACAGACGGACTATGCAAGGGGACTAGATATATATATTCGAAAAATTATTATTATCACTGTTTCAGCTTAGTCCTTTTTTCCTCATATTTCACAACTTTTCCTGTTCATTTAAATAATTAAAAAAAAAGAAACTCTCTAAACCAATTCTGAACCGATTTAAAATTTTTGTTTTCCAATCCGAACTTATTGAGTTCCAGAGTGTCTCGTTTTCTATTAATTGATAATACTTCCTGAAGCCTGTCGCAAAACTCTTTATAAAAACATCAAACCCTTCATGCCCTTTTTAAACGTTAACAGTGTATACAAAATGTATACAAAATGTAAATACAAATGAAGCATTTTCCAGGCTCACTGATGAAGTCTTCTTTGCATGCAATATGCCGCAATGATTTTCACAGACCCCGACCCAGACAACAACAGTTCCTACCCATATATGTGATGGCAACAATATTAATACTGGCCGGCCCATTTGTGGCACGTTTCAGTTATTAACATGCATTGGGGCAGCAACCAGCCAACCATGTCTGGCAACAGAGCAACACTGTTCCTCTGGTCAACTTTGCATATAATGTGCATACTGTTCGCAGGCAGTGTGAGAATTCATGCTAACGTGACCAATATGCTTGTTATTCCTGACATAATCAGCTTTTGCCACACCGCGAAGTTGCCAACAGCCAACAAGCAAGTTGGCTGCAATTTGTCCTCCTATCGTGAGAATGGCTCCTGCGGGTGTACAGAACTTGGTTCACGGTCCTGATTGTCCTCGGGGTAAGTCTTGTCATTAACTTGACTTGGCTGCTTAGCTGCAGGCAAATCTTACCTTGTCGCAAGGACTTTATCAAGTTGTTGCTTCCAAAATGAGAGATGAAGGAAGAGTGAGCTATTTTGTTGTTGCTTGGGATTCAGGGGAGTTCTGTGCGTTCGTATATGAGTATAGTAAGTACATATATTTAAAGTTAATTAAATTAAAAAATATTTAGATTAATAAAGGAAATTGGGTTTACATACAAGAGTATAAAATGATGTAAAGGGTTTGACTGATTAAGCAACAAAAAAATAAGAATAAAGTGACGTCATGAAAATACCTTCCGGAATGAAGTTTATTCCGTTTACAATACATTCTCAAGATATTAGCTGTATTTAATATTATTATAATATCTTATAAACTAATTTGAACATTTTGTATAAAATGCAAAAATTATACAAAAGAAAAGTAAATTTAATTGATTAATATTTTAGATGCAAAAAATTCTACAAAATATATATGTCATAAATTTTATTTGAGATTTTTATTATAAAAATTGCAGAGTAAAATCTTAAATTCTTTTAAATAAAAATTGGCCAATCATTTTTATTTTTCGATTTTATTATCATAAATTTATTTTGCTCACTGGAGCATAACTAATCCTGCTATATTTAAAACCCAAATCCGGATAATGTCAACAGATGGCTTGCAAATAAAAAATATGATAAAAAAGTTTTTATTATTAAAATTTAGAATTAAAAAATTTATATTTCATTATTATTGCATGATTTTTATGTAAAGAGTAAAAGTTAATTTTCAATTTGAATGACAAAAAACAAAAAATATTTATTATTTACTGAGTTTCGGTCTCTGAAAAAATGTAAAAAATAGTAATTAAAGAAAATTGTACACGGGCCAAATATTTGTTTCCCTATTAATTAACCCATAAAAAAATTACACAATATTAATTTAAAAAAAAATTAAAACTATATACAAAGCAATTAAATATTTATTATATACTTTTATTAAAAATGGAAAATTTGTTTAATCTGTTTATTTGTGCTTTTTTAAGGCAATATTTATTGCGGAAATGGAATGGAAATAAAAAAACATTTTTTTTAGTAAATTCTTTTTTTATGTTGTTTTTTGTAAAAAAACTGGTGCCTGTAAAGTCGGTTTTACGGGCGAAGATTTTACGTGACAACTCTCCTCTAATTTCATGAAATATGCGTATAATCTTGATTACGTATCAAACGTTTCTAAGTCAACTACGTTAAAAGAAACAACAATCGACTTGACTTTCGCAAGACACATTACAGCAGAAACACTTTCTTCCATTTCCCATTCCTCCTATCATCATTAACTAATTCCTATTTGAGTTATTTTGTTGAGGATAGGACGATGATAGGAGAAATAGGAAATGAAAGGAAGTGTTTCTGCTGTAATGTGTCTTGCGAAAGTCAAGTCGATGGTTGTTTCTTTTAACGTTGTTGACTTAGAAACGTTTGATACGCAATCAAGATTAAACGTATATTTCATGAAATTAAGAAACGACTTGTCAGACTTTACGTTTTTGTTAAAATCACCACAGAAGAATCGGTATGCCAGAATCATCTTGCACGAACGGTGGCACGTACTGGCTGTTGTGAACGTACGGACCGAGTCCTTGCCATAGTAACATTCCAATGTCCTGCATACTAGCTCCCGGATGAATATATACAGCACCGAGTATAAACTTGAAGCTAGTATTACCGGTGAAGCAAGTAACTTCAGTCATGCACATGTCACCCTTGGTTTTAATGACACGAGTTGCGTCTGTAATCGCAACTTGGACCACTTCCGCCGTAGATGTCGATGATAATTTACGATAGATCGCCGCTCCACCAGCCGAACTATGCTTGTTAGTAGAGATGCCAAAACTATCGATAGACTATCGATAGTATCGATAGTATGGGATAGTATAATCGTTACGATTATTTATCGTTAGATTTTTTCAATGGTGCCTCCCATACAAACCTAATTTAAGACGTTGTCACGTCAAAAACATAATAATTTATTGAAAGCAGGTTTAGGGGTCGCCAAGTGGAAGCACTTCCAAGCAGAATTAAATACCCCATTGGACATATTAATCAACAGTTTATATCAAGACCTATTTAATTATTTTTTTATATTTAATAAAAAAAATATAGAATAGGAAATCTTTTTTTCAGCACTTTAATAGGCTTGGCAACCGATAGGCCTTTGGCAGACAATGTTGCTCCCATTTTAGTCTGTCGTTGTATCGACTGAAGAGTCGGTTTATCTGGGGCTCGACGTTCTCCAGTAAGCGGAGAACGTACCAGTAAGCGATCTGAGCGAGGCGTTAGACCCCAGATCTGGATGGGCGTACTTCCATATAGGTGCCACCACTATACTATATATTGCTGAACGGGGAGAGCTTAGCTTATGAGTTGATTTCACTTCCTCGAAAGGTAATACTCAGCGGGACGCCCGTCGGGAAGGGGAAAGTGGGGAATTCCTATCGGACCCAGAGTTTTCTTAGGGCACCGGTGTTATAAGTGTCTTAATCCAAAAAGGTCTTACGGAGGGTTCGATACATTTTCCCTCTCAGGCCCGGGCTTTTTCTCAGGAAGGGCTTAGCTGTGATACCTTAGTAAGTAAGCTGAGACTAGATGACAGGGTACTTTTCAAGTTTTCAGGCCTCGTACATTTCTAACACCAAAAAATTAAATTTATTAAAGATCGCTTTATTGCATCAAAATGGGTTTGGAATCCACTTAAACCTCGTTTGCTTCAATATGCAGCTTTTCATTGTTCTATCAATATTTAAGCCTCTTATCCAAGAGTGGAGTTGTTTGTTTCCCATCGGACTCGCCCCTAGGTAGCGGATAGAGGAATGCTCGGCATTCCCTATCCGCCTGACCGACCCTATGTAGGGTCAGTGAGAAAGAAAATACAACTCGCGGACTAAAACAGAGAACACACTTGCTACGAGGTGCAGATAGGAATTCTATTACCAAGCTACGATAGGAGGGCTAGCAACCTACCTACCTAAAACATTCCTTACTACCGAGCCGTTAACTGACGTCCTATGCTTCTAATAGGAGTTACAGGAACCTATATGCATATATTATCCAAGGTTTCCTCCAAGTGCTTGGCTTTACTCTGTATTTCCAAGAAATTGCTGCTACCTCCGCAATATCTATAACACTGGCCAACACTTGTTGAGATTTAGAGTGACTTTCCACATACCTCTTGAATTCCATCTGCTGCCTCATATTCGCATGGGGAGCAGCAAAACAAGGCTAGGTCATCGACATATATGGATTTGAGCTTTCCACTGCCTACTAACCCATCTAGCTGCCTAGGAGTGGGGATACCCGCCATCTAATGGTAGTAGATCTCGCAGCGACAATTATAATTATCCTTTATCTCTCAATGGAGCATAGGGACTCAATAAAGCATTTCCACTTCGTCGATTTATATTTGTAAACTTATTCACCACGTAGTCTTAGGTTGGCCCCTCTTGCGGCTGCCTTGGCGGTCGCAAATAAGGGCATGTCGAGAAACTTCCGCAGCTTCTTTACGCAGGGTGCGGCAATCAATGTTTCCATGGAATTTCCGCTTTCGCTTTGATAACTAAGAGGGCGTATTTAACTTTTACTTAAAAGACAGTTCAGTCAGGCTGGGTCAAACCCTGTTTGATGTCTACAAATGCTCCAAAACGACTTTCTTTGCAATTCAGCTACTGGTCAATTTATCATATCCTTTTCAGAAGTCAAACTGGTAGTCGGGAATCGAGCCTTCTATCCTCGTCAATCTTGTCTCTCCCGAACTGTCTATAGTGTCGATAGGAGCAAGCTCATATGGCGGTAGCATTTTCAATCACAATTTGGTTTGCCGGGTTTATGGTTAACTGCAAGTCAGGGAATTTTTTATGGAGCTTCAAGATGCTGCGTGCCGAGCCCAGAAGGACATTTCATGTCCAGCCTTGCATCTAGGCAGCTTTTCAATGACTTCCTTAAACTACTTTAAGCGCACTGGTCTTATAAGTGGAAACAACTGGACTGCACAATTAAGCAGTTAACGCAGTTTTCCGTCGCCCCTGGGCAGACCATGGGGATTAATAACTGCTCGAAGAGAACAGGGACCTACAATTTATATCCGAATCCGAGCAGCTGTGGCTTGATTAGATATAGTATTTTTTTGGGCAAATAGCGTCTTTGAGCTAGCCATACCAATGGCCACACTCAAAATGTTCGGCAAGGGGTTGGTCATAAGCAGAGTGTCAGTAACTGTAGTTGTAATGTTGTAGTGGGATTATAAAACCAATCCCCAAAGATGCCGACAATATGGCTAAGAAGACCATGATCTCCAGGATGTAGACGTTCATACAAATGGAAAAAATGTCTAGCTCAATATAATTTGTTCTCCTGGGGGTAAGTGTGGAGTCTCTGCGAAGGCTGCTTGTCTACCTGTATTGGACAAGCACTTTACGAATCTGATCCAGGTCAGGATGAACGGAGTAAAGCGCTTTTCTAGGTGTTTGTCAAGGGATTGGTCCTTAGCAGAGTGTCAGCAACTGCCCTTTCTGATGTTGTAGTCGAATTATGCGGCCAATCCCTACTGCTTGCAACAATATGGTTTAAGAAGTCCATGGTCTATAGGTTGTAGACGTTCATGCAGACGCAAAAATTGTTTAGATCAATATACTTTGCCCCCCTGGAAAAAAACTTTGAGATGTCTTCAAAGTCTGCTTCTCTATGTTAAATAGATTTGATCAAACTTTAGCAACTACCAACCTGTCACTCACGTGGCCTCGATAGACTTCCGGCAGTGTATTAGACTATCATTCCAAAGGTTGTAGGTTCGAGTCCCACGTTAAGCATGGTCCTTTATGAATATCGAGATGCTGGAACCTGGTGCAACAGACTACCATGTTTCGTGCCGCGGTGATGTCAGCCCTACATTTGCTGAGGGCATCCGCCAGTTGGGCAGAAGCACCATCCCAATAGAGGGTCCGGATGTTCCAGGTGCATACCCGTAAATCGTTGTCCATTTTTCGTTTGCCGTGGTCGTCAACATAAAAAGGAGTCCCTTCCGAGGCTTGTTTCTTGGCCTTCACTGATGGCCGCCGTGTTGACCACAATCTGAGATTTTGCCTTGTATGCGATATCCCACCCTAATAAGCATGGTCCTGCACTTTCCACTTTTCCCATTTCCCTAATACTGTCTATTCTACATCGTGATACTTATTGGTATCACAAAGGGCCTGTTCGGCCTAAGTGAGTTGGGCGTCAAAGCCTAACTGCCAATAATTAGAGTTACCACCTATAGGAATTTAATCGCAGGATGCTTAGCGTTGTGTTTTCTTCCATAGCATTAGAGGATATGGCTAAAACAAACTCTAGCGCTATGGTAACAACATCAAAGGCCTGGTTGAAATTCACTGCTAACTAGCATAAAGCGTTTCTCTATAAATACCAGTGTGGGTACTCTGATACTCCAATTTTATTTGAGTCTATGGTTGCCACACATGGATGATGTTAATTAATCCAATAATTTGAGCTATGTGCATTGTGACTGACTATTCAGTATGGCTATGCTTTTCATTATATGTAAATTATGGGAAAATGGAAAATGCTTTATTGAATCAGAGCCGAGAGTCCATGATAATGTTTTGTAGTATTTTGGTTTTCGATAAACGCGTGTTTGATAAATTTGTGGCAACGCTTGTGGTTTATGGGCAAGCCAATTATATTTGGAAATACTAATATATGTATTAGAATGTGTACTCGTATATATACTATATTTAAACTATGTTTATTGGATTGTCTGGGTATGGTAATAAATGAAAAATAAACCAATAGCCAACAGATACAATCGCTTGTGATGTGAACATTTATAAATTGCTAATTGACATGTAAATGCATAGATAGATGAATGAATGAATGAATGAATGAATGAATGTATTGAATGTATTGAATATGTTGAGTGTATGGCATGTCTATGTAAATTAATAAAAACACTTATATAAAAGTTGTAACAAAAGTAACAAGAACAACAACAACAACGACAACAAGTGAGTGAAAATGGAAAATTGAAAATTTCAATTGTTGTGCAAATTGATTTCAAATGTCACATAAATGTCAAACTTCCGCTTGATGGCTCGTTTTTTTTTCCTGGTTTTTTTGTTTTTGCAGTGTTGCCAAATGCGCTTAGTGACCGACCAGAGTTTATCGATTGGTGGTGGCACACACACACACATATACAGACGCTAACCAACACACACACACATAGCTCTTGACTTCTGGTTTTAGTTAGATAAATGATTCGTCAGAGTGCGATGCTTCAGTCAGGCCATGAATTTAGGTGAACACCAATCAATAATCATGTTCGGTCAGCTACAATCAATTGTTTGAAAGAGTGTGAGTATCTATGTGAAGTGTATGTGTGTGTGTGTGTGCGAGTATGTGTATGAGTGTCTGGTCATGTGGTCTGTTGGGGCATGAAAAATGAGTGATGGCCAAAGCAGCAGCCAACAAACTTGGCCAGCTTAGTCCTGGTCCACTTTGATTTACTTGCACTCTGGAGTTGTAGGTACTCGGTACTCTATATATGGCTTTTGGGTCTACAAACCAAAAAATATATAAAGCGTACTGCCTGCGGTAACCAACATTTTGACACAAATCACAATGGCCGCTGGTCAGCCATTTTAAATACTCCGGCTATATGTAGTCAAACTTTCGGTTTTGTGACCATTGACACTAAATGAATTATGGCCAACTTGGACACACTTACACATAACTTGGCCAAAACTTGTGCCAGCCAGCCAGCCAGGAGCAGCACAGGCACACATATTTTTCTATATTATATACATAAGCGTACACACAATTACAACACGTAAATGAATGTGCTACAGCGACGGTTCCAGGAGGGGTAGGTCAAGATTCCGAAACTAATCCGAATTAGTATCTGTTGTTATAGCACGAAATGTTGAAGCCGTTTCTAGATTTTATCAAATTTTTGGTCATTACGAGTATATCCGATTAAATTTTTAAGTGTTTTTTAGGAAACTTTAAAGTTTCCAAGTCCTTAATCTCTTAATTCAACCCGGATTTTCTTTTTTTTTTGTTATTTATACTTATAATAACTAAACGTTCGCATATTGCACCTAGTCTAACTGCTGCTGTCATTGTTTAAATAATTTTTTACAATTTACTGATTGTTTTTAGGACAGATTCTAAATAAAATAAAAGAAACTTTTGTTTTACATGTTACGGGTGTTCTCAAGAACGCGTAAATGAATTTCAAATCTGATTTGTGCGTGTTTTACAGGTTGTCAATGCGGAGGAATTGCCTATTGCAATGTGTATTGGCTCGTGATATGTACGCATTTTTGTAAATATCGGGAATATATATCATAGTTTATGATCGCATAACTCTGAAACGGCTGGACGAATTTGCCTAATTATACCTGTACCGTATGGTACTAGGGTATATTAAGTTGCAAGCCGAAAATGTATGTAACATATAGAAGGAGACGTCGGAGACACCCAAAGTTACCTAATATATGATCAGGGTGAATAGAGAAGTCGATATACCCATGTCCGTCTGTCCGTCTGTCCGTCTGTCCGTCTGTCCGTCCGTCCGTCCGTCCGTCCGTGTGAACGCCTAGATCTCAGAGATGGTAAGAGCTAGAGTTGCAAACTTTCACATTAGATCCCATATTATTCCATAGGAAGCAAGTTTATTTTATTTTTTTGATATCGGGGTTAAATTATATAGCTCCCATAGGGGTGTTTGAGACGACCTCGACAAAAAAAAAGCGTTTTAGATGAATAATTCGTTTGTTTATAAAGATATCGTAACCAAATTTGGTATTCGAAAGTTTTTATAGTTCCCAATCACTGTACCAAATTTGATCGAAATCGGTTGACTATATCATATAGCTCCCATAGGACCGATCGGCCAAAATAACTTTTTAAAGAAAAATTCGCTATATTTCGTTGTTTAATAAAGATATCGTAACCAGATTTGGCGTTTGGAAACCACTTAAGCAATGTGCCAAATTTGAACAAAATCGGTTGACTATATCATATAGCTCCATAGGTCCGATCTTTCAAAAAATCGATTTTTAACAAAATTTTTCATGTTCCGTTTGTTTGTTAAGATATTGGGACCAAATTTGACATTCGTGAGTGTTTTATAGTTCCTAAGCACTGTACCAAATTTAATCCAAATCGTTTGACTAGATCATATAGCTCCTATAGGACCAATCGGTCCAAAAACACGTTTTTTATACAAAATTCGATGTGTTTTGTTTGTTTGTAAAGATATTTGAAATAAATTTGGCATTCATATCTGTTTTAAGGTATTTAAGCACTGTGTCAAATTTTATTGAAATCGGCTGACTATATCATATAGCCCATAGGAACGATCGCTCAAAAAAAAAATGTTTGCTTAAAAATTCTTCTGTATTTGGTTTTTTGTGAAGAAATCGGACTTTATTACAAGCTAGTGGTACAGGGTATCCTAAAGTCGTCCGCGCCCGACTTTACGTCCGCCATTTTTTTATATAATAATAATAAATTTATATTTTGTTTATTATAGTGTGTAGAATGCTTATAGCAAAAAAAGTTTTGAGTAATTTCTAAGGAGGGGAATCTAAAATTTTTTTTTAATTTTTCGAAAATTTTTTTTGTGTGGGATTGTATACATTGTCAGATTAACTAATTTTAATGTTTTACGTGTTACGGGTCTTCTCAGAACGCGTCAATGAATTTTAAATCGATTTTTGCGTGTTTTACAGGTTGTCAATGCGGAGGTTATAAGCCTATTGCGATGTGTATTGGTTCGTGAGTTATACGCATTTTTGTGAATATCGGGAATATATATCATAGTAGAAAATTGTTTAAAATCGGGAATTGGACATTAAATGCAAACAGAAGCGTAGTCGCAAATCGGTTGAAATGTAGTTTCTGTGGGACATGAATTTATTAGAGATGCGAGCTGTCTTAAGAATACTTAAGTTCGACCATACGGCTTTTTAGAGAGTCATGATAATCAGATAATCCAAAATCTAATGATTGTCTAGATAAGCTTACTAGAGAATCTTACGCTGTTTATACACTTTAGGACTATTCAAAAAGTTTGGGCTGGAAAACGTGTGCAGAGCCCACTAGTTGTAAATAAAATAGAAAAGTTTAAGACAACAAATCATTTAAGCTTTTTTCATTTCGAAACCGTTTTTAACAAATTTTTTTTAACATACAAATTTGTAAGTTTAACTAAAAAGATCAAAATGTAAAAACTACAGGGCTTCGCCAGCTGCTCGCTTAATTAAAGAAACTTTTTTACATTAATTACTGAATTAAGAGAAAATTCTGAAATCTGATAAAGATGAGCATGACGACGTTAAAAAATCATTTAATAAAAAAATATTTAGACATAGCGACCCTGACCAGAAATCGAAAATTGACGCCTATTTTCAGGCTAAATACTTAATCGAAATAGACTTACACTCAAAACTCTTCAGCACCCTGCCAAAAATATTTAATAAAAAAAAATCGTAGGAATAAAGAATAATAAACACATAATCGAAGAATAATTGTTTATATCAAAGAGAGACTGTCTATATTTACTGTGCTAAGAATTCTATTTCGTAAGATCTAAACATGCAGGCCTTAGGACTTTTGGGAGAGCTGTAGCCATGAAGGGAGTACACTAGATCCACCTGGGTCGCAGTACATTTATCCCAATAATAATAATAATAAGATCTAAACAGAAACATTTTTTAAATTAAACAAACTATTTTATAATTTTTATCATCGAAAACTTCACTATGAATCGAAGTTCGCTTTTTGTTTGGCTCAGGAAATAAAACTTTGCATGGTTTCTTCTTTTCAAATTCTTGAATTTGAATAAAATACACAAGATCACCCCCTTCCTAGTTCATTGGTCGAACGCTCGTGAAATTAAAATTAAATTAACTCAAATCAAGATAAGAATCTTGCTGAAGTCAAGGACCAAAAATATTTTCTTTCATATAAGAGTGTCAGCGGGAGTATTATAAAATGATTTTAAAACTTCGGATCTAACTTAAAAAAAAAGATACAAAGCTTTAGAAAATAAAGTAAAAAAAAATGAGTGATGCCGCTGAGCAGAAAGAAGACTATGAAAAATGTTTGTATATAATAAAGGGCAGGCGCGGATACAGGATTTGGTCCCAGAAATAGCTTTTCACTTTGAAGTGTGCAAATATTAGAGCTGGCAAAAAATTGTCAAACGTATCTATGATTTTAGAGGATCTCGAAAATCCCCTCCATGGATCGTTCATAGAGAATGGTCAAAGAATTCATATAGCAAAAGGAGACTGTTTAATGAGATTCCTCTAAAATCTAATATTATTTTTTTCGAATCTTTTAGATGTTCAAAACTTGCTTGACAAAATTTATCAAACAATTTTTTAAATGTTATAATTTTTTTTTGTTTGGAGCCGTCATAAAATTTTCAAATTTTTGGCTTCGAGGAAGTAGAGAAGTTGGAATGGCGATATAGTTAGTTCTAGATACGCGAATTTGCCTTAAATATTGGATATAAGCAATGTTAGGGGGTATAAAAAATGTTCTTAAAAAACTTTTTAGATGAACTTTTAACGATTTTGGGAAGACAAAGAGATGTAATTGAACAAGAGCTGTACTTGAATCTGAATCTTAAAATATTTGAATGACGTAATATTCCAAAAGAAATTAAAAGATTTTTACAAGCATAGCATTATGGATCTGTACCAAGATTACTAACAATGCTGGAGTATTATAGATGGTTTTACTAAAAGATGAACCTGATCCGATATTTGAGGAAAAAATAGCTGCCGTATAGGAATAAGCAAAACTAGGAGCATATCTTGAAGAATAAGAATTGTACAAGACTGTTCAAATATCTCGAAAAAACAAGAGCGAAGGGTTCCCAAAATTTTGAGTCTAATAAAAAGAAATGGAGAAAGCTTATGTTGAGATGAATTTAAAAACTAAATTTTTTACAAGAGTTTTCGATTTCCATGCCAAATCGCCAGTTTTGGTTACTTCTAATAAATTTCAACTATTTATTTACTTTAAGAAAAATTAAACTCCATTTACAAAGCAAATAGTTCTTGCTGCTGACGATTTATTCACATATTGAAACTTCCAATGACAACGATCTATCTATACTTTCATATTTCTCTCAAAAAACTTTTCGTAATCAAAACAGAATAAACGCAGAATAATTTCAAAGAGTTACATTAAAATTAGTACCAAGCTATTTGAGCCCTTTAGAACCTATCCGGAACTACAGGAGCACAAAATATTACGGGGTAACTTAAGCGATCAGATATTGGATTTAATAAAAAAACGCATCTTATGACATATGTGACATGCTGATTGTTATTGCTTGTTAGTGGAGCACTTTTGCACTTCTGCATCGTTGTAAGGGTTGCTTTCGTCGGGGCACTTCTGCATTCGTATATTTTTGCTCAATAAAGATATTTTTATTTATCATATTAGAGTGCAAACAAAATAAAACGTCTTCTAAAGTGTGAGAAGTGTATTTAGAGAATGACGCAGTAAAATTGTTTTTTGTACTAAAAAAACAGAAATTCTTGATTATGTTACGGAGATCTCACACACCAGTTATAGTAATAGATAAATTTATTTGCAACCCCCTCAAATGTTTGCCCAGCTGCGTCACTGTTTTGTTTGCATCTGCGTTGGAGCTGTTTACCTGCCGGGAATAACAATGTTGGCCATGTTTCTCTGCTGCCAAATTGCACGGCTGACGTATTTAATCGTTCTCATATATTATCGCATGCGATTCAATTTTATGGTCTGCGACAATTTTATGACCCACACAAAAACCAAAAAAAAATAAGCTTTTGCATGCTGTGGGGTGCCACACGTGTGTGAAAAATAAAGATACTTATGTCAGAAAAATAACCGCAGAAAAATTACAGACAAGTGAAGGCAAAAAAAGTCCGGATTAGTCGAAGCGCTGACCGAGAGTGGGATACACTGCAGACAGTTGCTCCCAAAAAAAAATGCTGCAGAATTAAGGATAACTTTTTAATAATAATGCTACAGACAAAAAGTTATTCGAGCGGAATTCACTGCAAGGTCAACGACGATAGGAGCACGTGCCTCTGCAATGGGAAAATCAGGCAATGGAGGATATTCGTAGCCTTGAGATTTCCAAGGTATTCATGCCGCTGGTATAAGATGATTCCCGCGGCCAAGGCCGATAAAGGTGTAGCGAGGGGGTTTTGGGGGTGTGACACAAACATACAGCAGTCGGTAGATCTCGGATATTAACTAATCACTTTTACCCAATTACTATTCATGCAGTCGGTAATTTGTTGAATCGAGTCGGCATTTTGAGGGTGTAACCACCAACATTCAACGCTCTCGCTTCGCCATTGCCGATAACCGATTG
>JBAMAX010001938.1:0-61614 GCA_037043745.1 Chymomyza amoena | reverse complement strand
ACTTTTCATAGTTCTCAAGCACTGTAAAAAAGTTCGTCGATTTTTTAATATTTTGATAAAAACCTTTTCTGATGAAGTATGCGACCCCAAGTTAATTTTATAGTTTCTTGGGAAAACTTGCTTAGAATGACCTAGAGTGAATAAAATCAAATATTCGCTACAGGATTTGACTCCCCTATTTTAAATATTTTGCAAAAATTGTAATTCCGAATTTTTGTGTTTGACCGCAGATTGTGGTAGAAAAACTTTCAATCATAATAAAACTATTTTTCTACTCAAAATTTTTAAGAACTAACTAAATATTTACGCAAATTATCTGCATATCTTTTGGCCTCGAGAGCACTATTATATTTTTTTTCTGCAAATTTTACCCATGAAACTAACGAATTTTTCTTAAACCACTAAAACTTTTCTTTTTTTCACTTGTTTTAAGATTTTTGATTGCCGTAAGTTTTCATATTTTTATCTTTCGCTCTGAAATGTTTCTGACATTTATGTGACATTTGGGTTTGTTCTGTCGTCGAATATAATGCGAAATATTTGACACACACACACACATAAACAAACATACTCTTAAGTGTTTGTTTCAAAAAGCGCCTGAGCGTATGCTTTATTTTTTTCAATCTGTATGCGAGTGTGTATGAGTGTGTATGAGTGTATATGTGCATAAGTGTGTGCCAGTGTGCGGCTGTTTGAGTGTGTGTGTGTGGTTTGGGTATGCAATGAAAACGTGCGTGATTATTTTTTGTTTTTTATTTGCTCTCTCTTAACTGATTTTGCTTCTTATTGCTATTTTAACTTGGCCTTCACTCACACACACACATGCACACACATGAATTAATGTATATATGCCATTTTGTGATGTATGTGTGTATAATATGATTTTGTTTTTTTTTAACCATTTGACATATTTTTGTTTGGGTTCAGCATTTTAGTCACGTAGATTAGATTTCATGCTAGCTAGCTAGCTTCAGATACATCTTAGAGAGCGTAAGAAACATTTTATGTGCATGTGTGTGTGAGTATATTTGATCTGAACTAATTTTGAAGACATAAATAGAATTAAATTCAAGCACGTCGCAGCTTTGCTCGCTGTTTCTTTATCAGTATACAAGGAAAAATGGAAGAAAATTCTCATAGACACTATCATAAATTTCAGTCGCATATTTGTCATTGAATAATTTTTCGTTTTAGTTGCTAACTGATTCAATTTGCTTATAGTGTGATATTATTGTGACCTTGTATTTTAGAGAGAAATTGTGACTTGCATAAAATAAAATGTGCTCACTGGGAAACTGAAACTGAAAGTTTTCGAATTCAAAATAAAAGCATATGAAATTTGGTAAGAACTTTGCAAAATATCTGCGGCTTCTAGTCAGTGAATATTATGTGCTTATTGGGAGTGTGCTGGAAATCGAAACGAGCAACATGGCATAGTGAATTGTTTTGAGACTTCTAATTTTTCGAGCTCGAAGTGAAATTAAATTTTAAGAATAAGCGTTTTGTATACGATTGTTATTTTCTGGAAAAACAAGGTACAGGGTGGTCCATATAAAAATTGGAACTTAATTTGGCTATAAAAACAAAACGGTTGAATACTTTTCAATGTTCAAAGTTGTATTTCAAAAGTTGGTTCATGACATTTATTTATGAAAAATAATTTCGGTCAAATGACCATCACGACTGGCTTGGCAGTATGCCACTCGATCGGTCCAATTTTTGAGCACATTTTCGATTGTTTCGGGCCTTATCCTGGCAATAGCGGCTCCAATCTCGTCCTTCAGCTCATTAATTGTTTGCGGATTGTTGGCATAATATTCATCTTTCACCACACCCCAAAGATAATAGTCAAAGGCATCAAATCGCAGCTTCTTGGTGGCCAATTCACAACGCCATTTCGGCTGATTAAGCGATTTCTGAAGATTGTGTGGAGAAGATCGATTGTGGCATTCGCTGTGTGGCACGAGACGCCGTCTTGTTGAAACCAAATATCGTCCAAGGGTTCATCTTCAAATTGTTCGAAGAACCAGTCGGTCATTGCGCGGTTTCGGCGCCATTGATGGTTTCGGCGGCTCCTTCTTCATTTTCGATGAAAAATGGGCCGATGACGCCGCCAGACCAAATTCCACACCAAACAGTCACTCGTTGTGGGTGCATTGGCTTCTCCTGGAACGCTTGCGGATGTTCTGAGCCCCAGATGCGATAATTTTGCTTATTAACATAACCACCGAGGTGTAAATGAGCTTCGTCCGAGAAGATGATTTTTCGATAAAATTCGCCATCTTCGGCCAAACGATCTTCCGCCCAATTTTAATATTTCCCAACTTTTTTCCAGCGTATAGCGTCCCATTTCGTAAATGTCAATGTTTTTACATAATATTTAGCAATATATGAATGACATTTGACGTTTTAAAAGTCAAATAATTGGTAGTTCAAATGCAAACACTAGATGGACCACCCTGTATATCAGAAAGCGAATACATTTTATTCGTTTTTGCATACTAACAAATTAATATATTTCATTTATTAAAAGTATTTAAAATATATGCAAATATTCTTTACCAAGTGGGAGGGATTTTATTTTATTGCATTTTTAATGATATTACCCGAAAAAGAATCAGATCTTAAAACGTAAAAGCATTTTTTTATGGAATCAAAAATATCTCAGTTTTACTTCTAATAAGGACATGAAAAAAATATTCTCTTACTATAATTATATACAATACTAGTGGGCTCGGCAGATGTTGTCCTGCCCAAACTTTTTGAATACTCTTAAAGCGAATAAACATCGTAAGATTCTCTAGTTAGCTTATCTGGAAAAATATAAGATTTTTAGATAAGTTTGCAGCTCGATTAAAACTTGCACCATTATTAGTCGAATGTTGCGCTTCACGAGTCTGTCTTGACCGAATTCTTTAACGTGTATTGCGATCTTCACTTTCCTGGGCAGTACGATTAGATTGATAATTAATTTGATTCGCTGCATTTCTTCCAAAAAACTTTCATATTGACAACCTCTAACACACGCAAAAATCAGATTTGAAATTCATCGACGCGTTCATGAGAACACCCGTAACACGTGAAATATAAGTTTCTGTTATATTTGACAAAAACAATTAATTAAAAAATATTAGTTAATCTGACAATGTACATAATGCAACACTTCCCAAAAAATTTTTTTCCCAAAATGTTAGTGGTGGCAACCCATAATACTTAGGAGTATGAAAAATATATGTAGGCCGATTCTCAGACGTTCCCAATAGGCACACAAAATTTCATGAGAATCGGTTCAGCCGATTCGGAGGAGTATGGTTACTAACATTGTGACACGAGAATTTTATATTAATTAATTTTTTTCCAAGTCATATGTATGAATCGAACTGGAAGTATGCCACCTAGTCTAGTAAAGATATAACAAGGTGAATGTAAGAATCCCGATTTTCGATAATGAAGATTTTTATTAAGATCTTTACCCTCCTCCGTCTGACGAATATATAGGGTCCAGGCAGGCACTATTCGTTAATTCAATTTTATCACCTTTTTTTCGTCCTTATTTGAGGACTATTTAAAATTGTCCTAGTGGTAGACCGATAGCCAATAAAATTTTGGGAAGGTATCTGGAAGCTCAAGTCTTCTCTATGTTAGGTAAAAATATATTAAATTAACGTCGAAAAATGAAAAATGTCTGGCCAGATCCGCTTGTCAGACGGGGGTTAAAATAGATTTATTTTAAAAAACCCTTATTTTTGAGTTCTTTTTATCACAACTACGGCAAATAAAAGGCAGGTTTAAATATTTTACTTTTTTGTACATGTTTGTCTGTTCGCTTTTAACTTCTAAGCTACTTAGCCAAATTTGAGTACGGTGGTATGGTTCGAAACGCCTTTATAGTCCGCTGGTTATAGGCTATATAACATGATATCAAATTCAAAATGGCTGTCTTTAGAGAACATACAGCAAACAGCTAGTTGCAAAATCGGCACTTAGATTAAGGGAATTCTCTCTTTTAGCTAATAACAGAAAGGGACATTCAAAGATATTGGGTGAATTCCCTTTCATACCACAACCACAGACTTTTGTAACTCGACAGAGCTACACCTAAACACATCCTTTACCACAACTTATCACATCGAGAGAAGATTGGGATAATGGGGTAATAGACAGTAGAAAAGGAATTAACATATATACAGATGGATCCAAGCTTAACGAGCAGGTAGGAGGAGGCTTCCACTCTGACGAGATGGGAGCCAGTTGTTCCATTCGGCTGCCAGATCACTGTAGCGTCTTTCAAGCAGAAATCATGGCTTTTGAGGAAAGCCTATTATTTTAAGAGAAAAGTGTTCTCACCGCAAGAGAAATCAATATTTACTCAGATAGCCAAGCGGCCCTTAGAGCGTTAAAATCTCCTAAAATCACCTCGAAGACAGTAAAGGAATAGTATCGACGTATTAATAGAACTAGCACAATATTTTACAATAAATTTGCTCTGGGTTACGGGTCATAGAGACTTAGAAGGTAATTGCCAAGCAGATGAATTACCTAGATTGGGTACAACAATGCCAATCCTGCCAGATAAAGCAAGCACACCTATACCATTAACTTGCAAGCTGCTAATAGATAGACATACCAATAAATCCGTCAATGTCCTATGGACTCAATCCTCGACCTGTGCAACAAGTAGATTGACAAGCCGACTGCTGAAACTTAACA
Source organism: Chymomyza amoena (assembly GCA_037043745.1). Lineage (NCBI taxonomy): Eukaryota > Metazoa > Arthropoda > Insecta > Diptera > Drosophilidae > Chymomyza > Chymomyza amoena. The sequence goes on along the minus strand of JBAMAX010001938.1, from coordinate 56,904 downwards.
GGAATGAAGTAAGAAACCTAGTTTGGGTTCTAACAGGGCACTGCCTAATCGGTAGACACGCCAGTAGATTGGGGGCGCCTTATAACGATTACTGCAGAAGTTGTAGAGACGCTGAAGAAGAAGAGACTGTAGAACACCTTCTATGCGGGTGCATGGCTTTGTGTAGAAGAAGGCTAAATACTCTTGGACAAAGCTTTCTGGACGACATGACAGAAGTTGCAAAAATAACACTCACCAAGATTGTTAGTTACATTAAGACTACAGGTTGGTTCAATGAGGACAGCGTAGAGTGAGGAGAGGGATAGCCCCGGTGGTATCACAATGGGCCTACAACTGGCCTAGGTGCGTCAAATGACAGCCACTTTACCTACCTACCTACCTAGAGTACATAGCGTCATAAGAAACCATTTTTTTTTTTTCTATATTTGGTATAAAACGATTTGAATGTAATTATAAGTAAACGTCAATAATGACCATACTTCTCTATTTTGGCTTATATATTTGTTTTTATAATTAAAAGCACCAAATTTTTTTTGAATAAATATATATATATTTATTTTTTTTTTATAGTGGATTTTAAAAAAAAATTTATAATTTTCAAATGGCTCTAGCTCTGACCCTAGATATATATTGCTAAATATAAATAAATAAAACCTAAGAAATTTAAAGCAGCTCTAGTTTAAACAATAAAAAAAATTAAGTTAAAAAACTTAAAAGCTCTAGAAACTCTATCCTTAGTAGAAAAAGTAATCTACAAATTTTTGAAAATTCAACAACAACTCTTTCGTGAACATTTGGGCGTAATATTGTACTTTATTATCTTATTTATTATATTATTTATATATGCAGAACAGCTAAGTGGATGGACTTGATCTTATGAGGCTTAAAGGAAAGCAACTTGAAACCAATATGACAAAAAATGTCCTTGGCAGAAATTGAGCAAGCAATAAAAATATGCCTGTTTTAGTGCAAAATCATTTGAAACTTACGCCTAATCCAAGACCAAACCACCGCAAGACATTGTTTTTACCTTTCCAAGCAAATCGAAATCCAGAACAGACCTCTCACTACATATACACTAAACCGCACACACACACACACCCATACAAACTAAGCCGCTTTTTGAGGTCTCGTCATTTTGACATAAACAGCAAACCATTTGCTCCAGTCTAAAATCTTGTAGGCCTCAATGATTTTCGTCAATGTAACCTCATTTTGTTTTATTAACACATGTACACACTGGCGCACACGTACACACACACACCGACACACACATATATAGTTGTATATGGCACTTAAATGTAACACACAGTCGCATTGTTGTTGTTTTTGTTGCATACCTTTAGGCGTGCCAGAAACCTACATGGAACATTTTTGTTCCATACTTTTCGTCTTTGCATGTGCTAAAAGACTTTGCCCTGCCTTTTGCCTTAATATTAAAAATTCCACAAACAAACTCTGACTGAGAGGGGGTGAGGTTTGGGGGTGTGGCAGTGCGACAGAGGTGGCGTCGTGCTTAGAGGTAGAGTGAGTGAGTAAGCACAAATAAGCATGGTTTAAGGCGTGCAAACTTCTATTGCCTACAAATAACAATAACAACAGAAAGCCCCCCCTTTCCGCACAATAACAACAACAACAATTGTTACTTTGTTGTTGTTGTTGGCGCAGTTTTATTGCTTTGTCATACCAACATATTTTACAACAACAAAACGACAGACACTCGTCAGTGTTGTCTCAGCTTTATGCGCCTCAAAAGCGGCAATGCTTTTTATCCTTTCCACGCCTCTCAGACTCGCTGTTTCCTTCATTTTTATACAATTTAAATTGTAGAGTAACAAAAAGGGGTATATGAAGTGTATAGAAGAGCAGGTAACAGAGCGCATGTATTAAACTATACGAGTGAATTATATAAGTATTGATATAGGGTGAGTAAATTTTTTTCCAATCCGCTACCCTGGGAGAATTCTACGGGCAGTTCTAAGAAACTTTGCCGAAGAAATCATAGGTCTATCTTGAATCTGAAGCCTGCATATTTTAAAAAATACGTTTTTAAATTTATTCGCTACGCCCATTATCCTTAATATATGTATTATATACCGAAAAAATAAACTTATTTATTCTTTTTCTTCTCTTTACAGGTGAGTTTTTGTGCTTAATATCCAAGACCGGCAAAGACTGTGTAATTAGACCTACTGTAAGTAATTAGTTATAGAACATACCAAGTATGGAAATATATTAATTTATTTGGAATTTGAGAGCTTAAAAGCTTTGCATAAACCAAATAGTTTGGGTCGTGCAAAAAATTCCAAATAAATTTTAAGACATACACTTTTAACTGAATGAATTTAATTGAAATACAAAAATTCTCGCATTAATCCCATTCGACAGAATATGGGGGAAAAAAACGATAAGATTGGTAGGATTCCATATATATATACCTAACGACAATATGTAATAATTATTTGAACATATGGATTTTTAGACCAAAACTTGTCATACTTTAGGTATTTTTTGCCGCCAGGGGGCGTTTCAAGCAAATTATGCAATATTTTCTCTTCTTGTTTGAGAATCATTACGAATTTCTTTGGAAAATTTAGGAATATATGAACGATCATATCTAGGAGTCTAGAAAAACTAATGATTTCAAACTTTCTTTTATCTTTAAGGTAGCTGGTATCTAAAAGTTTAGATTACATATCTCTGTGTTTCTGGCAGCATGAACACTGATATCGTGGAGTCAAAAATAAATATAATCAAAGAATTAAGCCCAAAAAATGCGATTTGAGTATGACGGCAAATTCCCTCTAACATATCGCTGAGATCTAAAAGTCCAAAAGATCTAGTGCTCTCAAATCTAGAACTCTTACATTTTTACATATAAATATTTAAAGCAGTTCAATTTTTTAAAAGACCTGAGTTTCTATCTATTCTATTTCCATTAACATATCTCTGAAATCTAAAAGTCCAAAAAAAATGCTATATTTATTTATTTATTTTGCGAAATTTCAGGTTTCTTATTTGTGGTCACCAATTCAGCTTGTTTAACTAGAGATGTCTTAGACTTATCAAGGAGTCTAGTCAATCAGACATGGCTATGGTTCACTTTCCTGTCGTCTTTTGTTCTTTCTTTAAGCCTTTTTAAGGATTTTTATTTGGGAGCCATTTTGCAAGCCTATTACGGCGTCTTTTTAGCCTTTAGTTGTCGTCGGCTTGCGTGCTTATTTATCTGAAGGTCGACGGTCTGACGCCAGTCTGATGATCATGGTGCAAGCTTGAAATCTTTACATACCAATCACACCCATTAATATTTTAAGATATACAAAAGTACAGCATCAGCTTAATGAGCTGAGACAGACACTCACCAGACCCGAATGGTGTTGTTAGAGTAGCCAGCAAACAAAGTCTGACCATCGGTAGACCAGGCCAGGGACAGGCGCTGTGGCTGATCGGCCTCGGATGTGGGCGAGACAGCCTCCATGCAAAATCCCAGATCTTGATGTATAGGCCGTAGGCAAAGAACAGCCAGTAACGGTTGGGCGAGAAGCACAGAGCATTGATAATGTCATTTTGCTCCAGAATGTACAGGTTCTTGCCGTTATTAAGATCCCACAACAAATCCTTTGTGTCCTTACCACCAGAGGTGCAGAGAGAACCATCGGTTGAGACGGTTACGGTGTTCAACTAGCCATTGTGGCCATGGTGGATGTTCTTCAACTTGCAGTTAGCCAAGTTCCAGACTTTAATGGTACGATCCCAACAGCAAGACACGATGATGGGGTTGGAATGGTTGGGCGAGAAACGCGCGCAGGAAAACCAGCCAGTGTGTCCATCCTCTTGGATGGTGAACTTGCACTCAGCCAAAGTGTTCCACAGATTGATGGTCTTGTCGCAAGAGCCCGAGACAATCTGACGGTTGTCAGCGGAGAAGGCAACAGAGAGCACATCCTTGGTGTGTCCCTCGAAGCGACGAGTGGTCTTCCCAGCAGCTAAATACCACTGGCGCAAAGTTTGATTCCAGAAGCCAGACAGAGCGTAGTTGCCATCGGATGAGAGCACAACATCGCTGATGAAGTGAGAGAGTGCTCTGGCGATAGCCGTAGTTGGTAGCCGCATAGCGGGTCAACTTTTAGACAATCAAAATCTTGTCACAAGACGCCGAAATGATGGTATCGGGATCATTGGGGTTGGTGGCGATCTGGGTGACCCAGCCATTGTGGCCGATCAAAGTACCGCGCAATTGCAATGTTCCAGACATAATTAATAAACTATGTAATTGCCACAGGAGCTCAAGTTAGGTAATAAGAGGATAAGACGTAAGGATCTTTTCTGGAATGTCTGAACATGTGAGCGATTGGAACAAGCCAGCATACCCCAGAAATGGAAGGCGTATCTCCAGTTTGGAACCAATACCATTTTAGATGACTCTTTTACATCGGATTGGGTGACGGCTGCGATGGTTCATGAGCCAGATCATTTTAGACATCATTAGACCGGCTCGAAAGATATAGTGCTCTCAAATTTTTTCAAGAAAATTTTCAAAGCAGTTCAAGTTTTTTTAAAAAATATCTATTGCCTATTTTCACCAGAATGTTTAATCGGTACTAACGCTGAGATCAAACAGACCAGAGTTCGCTAGATTTGTCAGAAAAAAAATATTTTCGAAGCAGATTAAAATTGGTAAACTATGTTATATAAACTTTTAAATAACTTATTCTTCAGTCTTGAAGCACCATAGATATGTCCTTCTGCTTGTATGAACGCTGAGAGCTTCTAGTCCACTGCTGCTTGAACTGCTGAATTAATCCAAAAGCTAAATTTCCATTAGAGATTAAGTTTTTCAAGCTGACTCGTTATCTGCTATTAATTTTCAGTGGCAAGTCCTTTTGTCTGTAGAAAGGCTGAGATCAAGAATTCCAGAGGAGCTAAAGGCTTCAAATTTCACCAAAACAACAGAGTTGATATGTTTATTCCTTTCACTGCTCATTCTCTATAAGAGCCTTGATCCTGGAATCTAAGGAGTTAGAGACATCAAAATTAAGTTAAGATATGTTTTCTGATTAGATAAAGCCCTTCAAAGAGACTTAGTAACTGTCTTAATCTTTTGCCAGTACAATTTCGAGAAAGCTGTTAAATTTTTGGTTCTTATGTATGACAGAGCTGTACCTCATAACTATCGTATATTATTTAATTTTTTGAAATAAATTAGAGTCCAACATATTTAATTTTCTCTCCTTAATAGATATCACTTAAGATATAGTATGTATAAATTTCCATTCTTCGGCAAACAATGAATGTGGTTAGGGTCCGGCTCTCGAAAGCCCTGGTCATCTTTGTTATTAGAATTGGCTTATTGGTTTCAATGACACTATTTGTAGCCTAAAATTCTTCAATTTATCATTAGGAGTGGTCATTTTGAGTTCCGCTGAAAAAGTTTCCTATTTTAGTCGTATATTCAGCCATTTATCAGTCTGCAAAATTTAAAGACGGTTGCGAAACGATATTATCGCATTGATCGTGATGTAATAAGTCACGTGTTGGGTCTTTAAATGTATCTGTTCTCATTAACTTAGGCTCTCATTAACTGGCTGGCCACACAAGACGACGTGCAGCACTCAGCATAGACTATTTGGTCCTTAGCTGTGCCAGGTTGGAGGTTATTAAACAGAAGTAATGGTCGGTTAAGAATTTGCACTTTTCCATCGAAAATTGAAGTAGACAGTCAACACACCTCTTTCAAAAAGACAAACGCTGGTTTTCCTAGGGTAGCCAGACGATGTCTAGAGATGGCTGGGCAGTCGCAAAGTTACGTTGTGTTCAGGGTCGTCAGCGTAGACTTCCGGAGTCCCTGCAGATCCTGCAATAATTAGCTTGTCGTTAGTCTGATCGTTAGATAGATCTCATTAACTTTGAGAAAACTTAATTCATCAATGAACAAAGCAATGATTGGCTCACATAGTCTACATGATCCTTCAAAAAAACTATATATCTGTAATAGATATTGATCGGGCCTGCAATAGATTTGTGAAAGCTCTCAAATTGTAATTGAATGATTATTTACATCTAGTCGAAAAATTTTAAAAATGTTGGGATCCATAACATGCCATTTAGTTATTTCCGTAGTGAATGCTGAAACCGAAAATGTATTGAACCAATTTTTCATAAAACGGGTTTTGTAGATATTACTTGAACTAATTATTTTTCGAAAATTAGAGTAAAAAGTGCCTCTACTTAGCAACAAATACTCTCTGGGTTCGTACCAAACTGATTTCGATAATTTTTTCACTTATCTGGTAGAGAATTCGAATTACCTCATAGATTGTATTTGCCGAATATGACTTTTTGTCGCATGCAAATTTCGGTCGTGTATTGATCTATTCTCAAGACCATCAAATAATTTTGGACCGTCTTTAAACTTTAATATATATATGCAGGTTCTGCCTGTAGGCAAAACGGAATCTTTTTAGGTGGTAGTGTTACAGATATCGTTGGTTTAAAAATCTTTCATGCTTGTGGCGGCCACCCTACTGCTTATTTCTTTCAATCTAGATAGATTTTCTGCCTTAAAAACGGTTCCAATACTACGAAAAGCATTTCCTAGCTAAATTCACGAAATCTGGCCTATAACATCTAGTGAGCCCAATAATCAAGACTGCTTTAAAAAGTCCTGGGTAGTAGCCACTACCTATATCCACATATTTTTTGTAACCCCACCCTTCGCACCTCAGCAAAATCGTCCTTCAATTCCTAGAGCTTACATAGCTTAACGATAATATATCGAATCATTTATGGCCGACTAAAATAAGTTCATTCAGTGAAAAATTCTGCCTAAATCACTAAAGTTTCCACTATTTACGAGAACACATTTTTATCCTACAGTGTATACCATATTCGGTGTTTCTCACTCGCTGACATCCGAAAATCTTTCCCTCCTCTCAACTGAAAGTGGCGCCCAAAGGGCTGCTGCCGCATTTCTCATGCTCTCACGCGTGTCATATTTATTTATTTCAGTTCTGGGGTGTGTACACATTTTCCAATTGTGTTGATATGTCATTTCCTTACCATATAGGCAAAAGTTTTTTTCATTTCCTTAGCTTGAGTTGGCAGCAAGAAGAAAAAAAAAAGCTTATCTAGATAGACTCAAACACACACACACACGCACACGCACACAGAGTAAAAGTTGCTACATGTCGGCACTTGATTTGCTTATATTATATACATGCCATATATTTGTCTATGTATATACTTATGTCCTTTTGCTTGGCTTTGATATGCAAAATCTGTCAAGTTCTATAAGATTGCTCTGCTATAAATCAGCTTAGGGCAAGCTGTGAGTTTCATATTAACGCTTCATTGATTGCAAATGCTTTCTCTGCATTCCCATATAAATACATATTGCATATAGATAGCTACATATATATATATATAGTAAGTACATATATGATATATGTATATATGTATGTAGCAAGTGCTTCAGTTGAGCATATTTGCATGTGACACATGTGTCAGACCTGTTGCTGCCAATAGAACTCAATGCGAATGGTTTGGAAATCTGCCTGGTCAGCGCTAAGGATATCATATGAGCTGCATATGAACTGAACTTCATATATGCTCCATATACCATGGATGAGAGTGCCCGGCTGTGAATTATGTTGATGTCAATTCAATTGTCAGCACGTACATAATGCTTAATATATGCATGGACACCTCTAGATTTCCATGTTAATTACGGGTATGTAATACAAAGTAAAAAAATATGGGTTTTTTCAGTACACAGCGGAAAATAGGGGCTTTGAAGAGCGATTAAGCTTTTAGCAAGAAATAACGTTTAAAATATGAAAAAAATGAGGTTCTCTCAAATATAACAAATAATTAAAAAGAAAAAGGCAATTATGAGCTTTAATTTTTTTGACCAGTACGCAGCTGTAAAAATACTTCGCTGTAAAAACTTAACCAAATAAGAAATAGGAAAAAAAAAATTTTGGTTTCTGTTTTAAATAACAAAAATTTAAAAGAAAATCCATTTTGAGCTCCAGTACGCAGATAATTAAAACTTGTTCCTGCAAAAAAAAAAATAAATAAAATTAGATCCGAACAGTGTTGCCATATGATTTCGTTGGGTATATATAAAATACAGATAAATGTACACAACTTAATTAATACAAAGACTTGAGAAAATAGGTAGGTAGGTTGGTAGAAGTGGTTGCCATTCCGACACACCTAGGCCTATGAAAGGCCCGTTATAATGGCACTTGAGTCAGTCCTCTATTCTACTGTATTCCCTTTGAACCAACCTTTTCTGAAATTTCAGTAATGTTCCCAAAAGTTTCGAAGCCCAGTGTATTCAGTCATCTCCTGCATAGTGTCATGCATCCACACAGGAGGTGCTCCACTGTTTCCACCTCTTCTGCCTCCTGACAGCTTCTACAGTAGTCAAAATGCGATATGTCCAATCTATTGGCGTGTCTACCCCGTGAGAGCCCCTATCGTGGCTCTTACGTCTAGTCTGGTGAGTTTTATAAGTTGCTTGATTCTATTCAAGATCCATTGCGACCAGGTTTTCCTACTAATAAGACAGGTACTGGGTTGCTCTAATCTATTGTTTGCATCATTAATGATACTTCTATCGAATAACAATTTACACGTTGCTAGTGGTATAGATACCAACGCGTTATCCGGCTGAAGTGGTACCATTGTACCCCTTCTAGCTAGTTCATCTGCCTTGTAATTGCCTAAGATATCTCGGTGGACTGGTACCCAAAGCAGATTTACGGTGAAGTATTTAGTAGCATCTCGTAAAAGCTCGTAACATTCCATTACTGTTTTGGATGTGAGCCTTACTGACTGTAGTGCTTTTAAAGCAGCCTGACTGTCACAACAGATCTGAATTTCCCTTTCGGTTAAAACACGATAATTATGAGAATACTTTCCATTATAATAGCTATAATGGAAGCTATGACTTCTGCTTGGAAAACACTGCAATGATCTGGTAATCGGAAGGATTCGTTAATGCCCAACGATTCCGAAAAGCCCCAAAGCAGTTTCCTGTCTAAAATCATTTCTAGGTAACGTGCTTTTTCGCTAAATGTTTGTCTGATTCCATTTAGGCTCGGGGGCCTAACATCTGGTAGTTTGTGCTTTCTTGTGAACATAATAAGTTCTGTTTTGCTGGCGTTAACACCTAGCCCATATGCTTTGGACCACCGATCGATTTCATTCAGTAGTCTTTGCATGATTCACAAAGGGTGTTCGGAAAGAGAGGAGATAGGACCCCTCCTTGAGGGATACCTCTTGTGACCGATCTGCGCACCTCCGAAATCGTTGAATTTACGAATCTGCTTAACAGCATGAGTTCGATGAGATGCACCAGAGATTTAGGGATGCCCTATTCTGTCAACGCATTCGTAATCGCCTTAGGCCGGATGTTATTGAAAGCGCCCTCAATATCTAGAGGAGCTACTAAGGTAAATTCCTTGTCTTCTAACGATTACTTTGAGAAGACTGTACAAGGGATCACAGCCTATAAAATCGATTATCGATTATAAAGAAAGAAAGTCTTCTGCAACTTCGTCATATTTCTCATAGTTTTAATAATTTGTCAGATGTTGAAAAAATGTACTTGGAAATATTGTATATTTGCTTTTTTTTGGATACGAAGATTCCGTCGAAACTTAATGTTTGTTGTGGGTTTTGGTCTAGTAACGTTACTGGACGATATATCTTATTCACCAAATTAATTACCAAGATTTGAGAAAATAATAAGAAGTAAATGTTTAACCATAAAGAAAATAGTTCCAAGATAGGAAAGGGTACTTTTGGGTAGACTTTTGATATTGCATTTTTGAGGCAGTCAAAAGGCTGAGGGGATTTTAGTAGATATTATATCGTATCCACATATATGGCTAAAACTTAGCCTCAAACAACTTTCAGTTCTAGCTGCTCTAAGTGCCACGAATTTTGAGTTTCGTAAACTATTTTTGGCGCCACCTGTGGGGTAAAATGCACCATACCGCGGTTTTCGCGGAGCTTATCGCTGAAAAAAAGTGCGAAACATAAAGCGAGAGATAAAACTGGCAATTTTATAAAGAAATTGTTTTTTGAAAATGCCAAGAAAATTACAAATTTCTTCAATTAGTGAACTTACTCGAAATGCCTCGATTTTTTCGGTGCCGATAAACTATTTTTTGGCTTGTTTGCTGTGTTTCTCCTGCGCTAGAGCTTTCATAGGTTCTGGGTTGGTAAAGATGCCAACGTTTTCCGCCTTGGCTCAAAAAAGCGTGGCGCGTTTTGCCCCTTGGGTAAATTTTGAAGGCGGTAACGCGTGGTTCGAAAGCCAGCTCAAACTTCGCCAAGTCAATTTCATTTTCGTACTCATCACCCACAACTTACTATAAAAACTCAGTTTCAATTATGTCCGATAAAAAAAGACTAAGGAGCCATATCATACTATGCAATATTTTTTCAATACTTGCAAAACTTCATATTCGAGGAAAACATCATTGGAAAGACGTTTGGATAAACAATTTTACAAGTAAATTCCATTTTTGGTGGATTCATTGGGTAGACGGTTGGAAACATAAGTTGAGTTGGAAAAACAAACCTTCTGAAAGAAGTGTGAACTGAAGGATGCCTTTCTTTTGGGAAGATGTAAGCATATGCTGGGAGGATTCCTTCTTAATCTAAGAGAACCTATTCGTTTTAGAATCTTTAATACACTGGTGATTTCTTAGTTCAAATTTCAGCTGGTCGTTTTAATCACTGTACCTTAATAAAAATTTACCAATATATGATATCATCTATGTTCTTTTCTGCCAAGCCACGTAGGCCTCCTAACGCGAAGCTTCCTAGTGCTCTGTGGCGTAAGGACCCCAATCACATAAATAATGATAAACTGTCTCTTCTGTGTTCTCCTGGTCACAGCTTCGGCATCTGACGTTGTAGGGCCAGCCCATTTTCTTTGCATGGTCTCCTAACGGCCAATGTCCGGTTATTGTCGATGCTATTCTGAAGATCATTGTTCTTGGCTTGCTTAGCAGTTCGGCCCTTCTACGCTTGTCGTATCGCGGCCAAGTTTCCTTTGCAATCTTGCTAGTGCCAATAATTTTCCATCTGGTTTCAGCCTTGTTCTGAGCTCGCAGAAGAAGTTCTCTCTGATAGCGCTGAGGGGGTATTTGACAGCTACCTCCGCTGCTTCGCCATCTAATGCTCCTTTCTCGCCAGTTCATCAGCTTTTTCATTCCCGTATACGTTATGTCCGGGAACCCATACGAGAGCGATGTTCATTCTGCTTGCAAGGGCATTGAGATCTTCTTTGCATTGTCTGATGATTTCTGAGTTCACGGTTGGCGACTGCTTGACTGTCGGAGAATATACACACCTCCGCCAGCTGACTCGGATGATTATTCAACACCTTACATGCTTCTCAGATGCCAAAAACTTCCAACTGGAAGATGTCTGTTTCTGCTGCCTAGGCGATAGGAGGGAGATACTTGAGTTCATCCGAGTAACTCCTGCTCCTACACCGCGATCCATCTTGATCCGTCAGTATAGATTGCAGCTGCGTCTGCTCTCATTCCCTGTTCATGTCCACTCCTTTCGCGTCGGAAATCTGACGTCGAACCTCTTCTTGAAGTCCTGTACTGGTATTTGTAATCTGTTGATTTGTTGAGTCTCTTGATCCTTCAGAATGCTGCCATGTCCGAGCGTACTAGTCCTCCAGAGTCCAGTTTCTTTGATTCTGGCGGCCGTGTTAACTTCGTCATATTCTGCATTGTTTTAATAGTTTCCCAGATAATGGCAAAATGTATTTATAAATATTGTACATATCGCTTTCTTGGAATTCTATGAGTCCATTGCAACCTACTATTTATTATAAATTTTGATCTAGTGACGTCATTGCACCCCTATATCTTCTACAACGGCCCCTTTGGCTCTACATAATTAATTTCTATTTTTGTGCCCGACAACTGCCTACACTTTTTTTTTGCCAGTGTACTTGCAACAAATTGTGAAATTGACATGGCTAACATTTATGAAGCTTGTCGTGCAACATTTTTATTGCCATTCTCAGCAATCGAGTGCAGCGATAAAACGAATGAAAAATGAGTCTATGCAGCCCTCATTTGGTTCATTGAACTCAAACTGCAAATGTTGCATATAGAAAGCGTCATATAGGCGAAAAAAAAAACAAAAAAAAATCTTTCAAAAAACTCAACGTAAGAACACACAAAAAAAATAGATATATTCAGCTGTTTGGGGCAGGATGCTGACTGTTTTTGCTATTGTTGTCTGGCATGTGGCCAACAAATTTGTTTGGCGCAAACAAAAAAAAAATATCTATATATATTCCTACTGCACAGCCCTTTTTACACAAAAAAGCAATTAAACTTTGCCATTTGTTTTCATAAAACGAATTTGTTGTTAGCCAAGAGAACGTTGAGCTCAAAGTTGCCAGCTAATAAAAATTGCGAGGCGTATGCGTAATGTGATGCGCTGCGCCTCAAAGTATGTCACAAAAAAAAAGCACCAAATAAAACAAAAGACATTTCTAGCCAGTGCAAACTACAATAGAGATTTTCATTTTTTTCAACATTTGCTGCCATTTTGTAGTCATGTAATGTGTGTGTATTGGTGTGTCTGTGTGTTTGTGTTGGCCATTTTAACTGCCAATGCCATAGGCCGGCCCAGTTCAGAGTTCTGTCCATTGACATTCATGGTCGATAGTAGCGCCATCTATTGAACTTTTTATGCGCTCACAAATTCACTTTTATGCGGGCGTCAGTTGCTGTCCTTGTTGTGCTTATTGTTTTTGTTATGTTTGTTGCGGCCATTTTTATTTTTTTTTTTTTTATACCAACGGCCATAACGCTGCTCGTCGGAGTAATTAAGCCGCCTCAATGGCTGTTAAAAATGGCGGCTTTGGTGCAGACATTTTGCGCAATTTTGTGTGTGTTTGTTTTTTGTTTCCATCAAATGTTTATGTTGACGCAAAGTTTGTAAAGAATTCTACTGAATTTTAATCGTTAAATATTTATTTTTATACTCTAACAATATGCGAAAATTAAGTTTTAAGAGCTATTGGTAGCAGATTTCGTAGCTTTTAATAAGGCGCTAAGGAGCTATTGTAAACAATATAAAGTTTCTGACGATAAACAATTTTTTAAAATTAAAAACAAAAAAGAAATATTCAAAAACTATCTTTTATGTGCTTTAGATCCAAAGAATCTGTTCCTTGAATTCGGCTTTTGTCTTAGAGTGAAATACAATTTTATAGCTTTGAAGAAAGCACAAAGGAGCTATTGAAAATAAAATAAAGTTTTTGATGAAACAAAGCTTAAAGATTTTTAGAAATTAACAAAAAAAATAAATATTCGAAAATTATCTTTTATTGAAATAGGATACGTTGGACCCAAAAAATCTTAACTTTAAATTCGGTTTTTATCTTCTATTCCATTCCTTTTATGTTAAAGCGAAATTAAAATTCATAACCTTAAACAAGACGATAAGAAGCTACTATAAACAAAAGAAAGTTCGTGATGAAATAAACTTTAAAGATTATAAATAATTTAAAAAATATAATTGTATCCAAAAACTATCTTTTATTATGCGATGAATTGTACCCAAAATATCTGGTCTTTAAATTCGGGTTTTGGCTTAGAGCGAATTTTGACGTAGGCGTCAAAAACCCAAGAACAGCGTTTTAGTTATCTATTATTATCTAGTATTTTTCATTAAAAATAAATAAAGGGTGATCAGGCAAACTGTCCTTACCTTAAAAAATGGAACAATTATAACCAAGCCAGACCCGACCCTTGATTACGCAAAATAGGACATTCTAGCCCAAAACTCTTTTGTTAAAAGCGTCAATATCCACCAGAGTGAAAATCGTTAAAAAAAATCGTTTTTTGCATATCATTGTAAATTTTGTTTGCAATGTAGGATCAGATAATACTCTTCTCCCAAATCGTTAGACTTGGGTTGACGGCAAACCCAGTAGAAACCCCTAGTGGCAACAATGTTTCACGGATGAGTCCAAAACTGAGCAGGGTGTAGGTGTTGGAATCGTTGGACCCAACACCAGAATCTTCATCGCAATAGGTATCTGGCCTAGCGTCTTTCAAGCGGTGATTCATGCCATTAAGATCTGCGTCCTTAGTATTCTTCTCAAGGGAACTAGGGGCGCAAAAAAATTCATTTTTTCAGATAGCCAAGCTGCTATTAGGGCATTGTCATTTTTGAGCATCTCCTCCAGGATGGTTAAAGAATGCCATAACTACTTCCAAACCCTGTCCGCCCAGAACAAAGTCGTGCTATGTTGGGTGCCTGGACACTCGGAGTGGATGGTAACGCGATCGCTGACGATCTGGCACGACAGGGTGCCTCCACCCAGACTACATCTCCTGCGCCGTTTTGTGGCATTGGTTGGTCCACGATCAAAACCATGATAAACAAATGGGCCGCAGGAGAACATAGGAGATACTGGATCTCCCTTCCGGGGCTTCGTCAAGCAAAAGTGCTGGTCAAACCTCTGGATGCGATCAAGACAAAAGGTCATGGCAGAGCTAAATCTCCTGGTAGCTTACCTATCTGGCCACCACACTGTTAGATACCATCTACAGAAAATTGGCCTATCGGACTCTTCAGAGTGCAGGCTCTTTCCAGAAGACGATTAAACCACCAGACATATTCTCTGTGACTGCCCAGCGCTGCTATGGGGAAAGGAACTGATTAGTCCCTTCCATCTCAGGTCAATACCTAACAAAAGACCTACTGCTATTTATGCGGAAAGCGGAAAGTCTTTTGCTTTAACTTATGGATATGGTACAAAAGACCTTTCGGTCGCAGTGCCCCACCTAATTGTGAGGAACCCTTTTAGGAAAAAAAAATCTAGTGACGTCAGGTATCGATTTGCTTTAACTCAAAAGGGAAATCCCTACTTAGAGTAGTTCGGTACAGTCTGTAAGCTTGTTTTGGAAGTCTTTCATCTCAATCTCACAAAACCTACAGGTTTTAGAATCCGTAATGCGCCATTTTGTTAGTAAGTTGATTCATTAGCCTACTTTCCACAAGGTATAACAGTCACTAACAGTTAGGAAATTTTCTTGAAGCTCTTGGAACTGTAGGAACCGAGGATTTTATTCGCCCACCAAACCCATTCATCATGAGTCTTATCTGAGAAGAGGAATCAGCTATTTGGTCATATATTTAATAAAACCATAAAAGTATTCAGGATCGCTCCATTAAATGAAAAGAATCCAGAGTGGAAGCGCTTGCTGGTCGGGCATTTTCGCCTTCATACCTTGCGACATTTTTTTATTCATGCCTTCGGGTATTTTTGCCTTCATGCCTTAGAGCATTTATGGCTTCATACCTTGGAGCATTTTTACCTTCTTGCCTTGGGACATTTTTGCCTTCATACCTTTGGACATTTTTGCCTTTAGGAATTTGTGATTCGTCGGTCATTTTTGCCTTCATACCTTGTGTAATTTTTTTATTCATGCCTTGGGGTATTTTTGCCTTCATGTATTGGAACATTTTTGCCTTCATTCCTTGGAACATTTTTGCCTGAGTGCCATGGGACAGTTTTGTCGTTAAGAATTTATGTTTACTGGTTGGGCATTTTTGCCTTCATGCCTTGGACATTTTTGCCTTCCATTGCAACTGTTATAGATTTAAATTGCGAATTTAAGAACATAAAAATTCGGATCTACATCATCTTTGAAAACTAAAATTTTTTCTACACTTACCACTGATTTCCATCATACCACAAAATCTGCAGCCTGTACCCAAAAATTTTGTACCCACTGTCTATTGATTGAATTTTTTAACTATCCTTGAATTAAATGAATCTCTCTCTCTAAGGGTGTCGCTATGTCTCTCGCTGTCATCTTAATTAAAGCAAATTGTCTGCGTCATAACTCATGGCTTTATTTGGCGCGTAATTAAAATCAATGCCTGCCAGTTAAGCGCAGCCTTGGCTACAAGTTTGCCCAGTTTCGCCCGTTTCCAAGAAATGAGACTTGGAACTTTTATGCTCATAAAATCAACACGCCGCAGTTGCCATTCCGGACAACTACACACAGCCATAGATATCGGTCAAGTTATTGAAAGTGTCTGCGGTCTTGGTTGGTTGGTTGTTTGGCTGTTTGGTGGGTTACTGGTCGTTGGTTTCCATGAGGTTGATGGCGGTCCATTGGTCCATTTGGTTGGTTTGTTAGCTGGTTAGCTGTTTGGATTGTTGGAATTGTTTACGGCTGCTCCGTTTGGTGCGCATTTGTTTTTAGTGGCCGCAGCAACAGCTGGTCCCGGATATATATAAGTGGGGTCCAGGGCTATTAAGAATCTTCGAGCTAGCTCGGAACAGGTGCAGCTTGTGAAGATTGCCTTGATTTGGCTAAGTAAATATGAAAAACTCCGGCATGCCTTTTGATGTTAATTGCTGTTTGAGCAAGTTATTTTAAGCTAATAGCTTGGACAGTGTTGCCACCTTGCTTAGGTTTTTATTTATGTTTATTTTTTTGGGGTTGTTGTTTATGTACAGCAGAGGTGTGTTTAAGAGTTAGGGTGAGTTTATACTCTGAGGAATGAGGCAACATGTTAGTACTTTTTTTAACCGCAGCAACATTTTACAACTAAATTCAGAGCCTATATTCCAATCAGAGAGGAATGGAATACAGGTGTACCAAGTCCAGCGGGCACGGACGGTTCCAAGCTAGACGACCGGGTAGGGAGAGGAACGTTGAGGAATTCAACATTAAAACTGCTTTTCGACTCCCGGACCCCTGCAGTGTTTTTCAGGCAGAGGTCACTGCAATCGGGGAGGCTTTTGGTAGGAAACCACGCATTCAGGTTGAATGCTGCCCACCATGACTTCTGCAGAAACTGTGGCAATGAAGAGGAGCTCGAGACGGTGGAACACTTTTTCTGTAACTGCCCTGGACTGGGCAGTAAAAGATTTTAGTTCCTACAGTCACACTTTTTAGACGATTTATCTCAGCTCTCTGAACAGAGTCCAAAATGCCTTTTAAGGTTTATTCTGGCAGCCGGATGGCTACCTCACCTTTCATAGGAGATCTCTCAAGTCCCCATTTGAAGAGTGGAAGAGTGGTGAACTAGCTCACTCTACCGGTATCGCAACGGGCCTATACTTGGCCTAAGTGAGTCCCAGCTGCCGCCCTAACCTAACCTTACCTAACCTACTCCTTTTTTTACGTATCCTATTCGCTTTTCAAAATTTCAAAATGGCTGTTTAAGAGCAGAAATATAATATTTGTAATTATGGCATGACTTGGGACTTGAGTACGCAAACATGGTTTTCTGGGACGATGATCTGGAATCTATCGCCAAAATTTTAAATTTGGAAGATGGCGAGCTCAGCTTGATAGATTTAAGATGGTCGTAGATAACTTTTAAGGTAGCTGATAAGGAATATATAATAAGATTTTCAAAATGGAGTATCCAAGATGGCTGCTTAAGAGGAGAAAAATATAATTTTTGTGATTAAGACATGACTTGGCACTTGAGTATGCAAACATGGTTTTCGGGGACGCGGATCAGTAATCTAGGGTCAAAATTTTAAAATTACAAGATGGCGAGCTCAACTTGATAGATTTAAGATGGCCGTAGATACCCTTTAAGGTAGCTAATAAGGAATATATAATAAGCTTTTCAAAATGGTGTATCCAAGATGGCTGCTTAAGAGCAGAAATATGTAATTTTTGTGATTATGGCACGAGTTGGGTATAAATTCATAAAAGTGGAATAAAATATAAAATATTTTTATACATTTTCCTTGGCTTCATAAAGCCTTTCCTCAAACTCATTCTCCTAACTCCTGGCGCACACCTCGTATACGTAATACGCTCGTTATGCCGGCATATACGTCTGAATTATGTCCTTCCTAATTTTCCAGCCACTTTGTTGTCGTTGTTGTTGTTGTTTATTTTGTTATTTATTGACACACAACAAATAACGCATACAACTAAAGCTTACATGCGCTTAAAAGTATGCAACAAAAAAACATCCTGGCGCAAAATCAATTTAAATTGTCGTCTGTCGTGCAACAAATGGCATTATTGGTGGGTCCTGGGCATATTGTTGGTCCCAACGCACTCCTCTCGCATTCAAAAAAAGTAAATTATAGTAGAACATTAAATAAAGTTTGTCATTTAAATTGAAAAATACAAAACTGCTGCAACTTGTCTTTTTTCCTTTTTTTTGAGAATTGTGTGTCCCATTGATGTCCCTTGGGCGTCACTAGTTAGTCGCTTGTCCCGGCGTGCGTGTGCGTCTGAAAAATTGTACAATTTACCAACACACATTTTCACACATGGACAACAGCCCACACACACACACAAGTTGGACAAACACACACACTCACACATACATGTGGGCTTACAAATGGTGCACATATGTTAAATTTCATAGCAAATATATTAGGGGCATGTCCTTTGGCAGCTCTGAACTTTGTCTCTGTGAATCCTCTGTGTAAGAGTGCTGATAATTTGCCATTGGGTCAGCAGAAGCTGAAGCAACAATCTCTCGCTCTACAATCATCATATATACGAATATGTATATATGAAAGTCCTGCTGCTGACTGTCCGGCTGGAACACGCCTATGCAATATACTCATATAAGGCTAAAAGCTATGGGGCAACTTTGAGCGACAATCTAAAATAATTTTCCAAATTTTCCCTAAGTTCAGCAAGTGTGTATGTGTGTGTGTGTGTGTGTGGTTTGATACCCTGTACAGGAGTGTAGAGGGTATGTTGAGTTTGAGTAAGCCGCAGGAGACAGCCGAAAGTTAACTGCAATAATGTCAAACGGACAAGAGAAATTTTAATGCAAATTCAGCTGAAAGTGTGTCTGAACGCCTATAATTTGCAGAATAGGCGGGGTAGATGAACCAAATTTGAGATTTAGACACTTTTAATATGTCACAAGGTTTTTGTATATATTTATTTTGTGTATTTTCTGTATTCTATTCTAATTTTAATATTTGAAACTCTATTTTATGTGAGTATTAATTGATCGATTAATAGCAAATAATCATTTTGATCGAACCATAAATATCGTTTATAAATAAAATATAGAACTTTTTATATTTTTTTTTTAATTTTTTATTAATAATTTTTTTTGTTTAAAATTTTTTTTATATATTTTTTTAATTTTATTTATTTAGTTTTATTTTTTCGTAAAATATCATTTTAGAGTCCCAATTCTTGAATGTAATTAATAAATTATTTTTTTTTACTTGTAAATGTTTTTATATAATATATACACTCATGGACAAAATAATAGGAGTGAATTTTTTTTTGTGTTCAACAGCTTATTTTGCAGATATTTTTCCATTAATACAAAAAAACGCAATGAGATAGATGAAATTAGCTTCCTACATGTTCCGATTGGAATACTGTACCAAGCTCTTTGGATATTTTCCCATAGTTGGGTTTTATTTTGGCATACAGTTTTTCCGACTTCTTTTTTAAGCTCTCCACAGAGGTTCTCCGTGGGATTGAGGTCTGGGGATTGACTTGGCCACTCGAGAACGTCCACTTTATGCTCTTGAAACCAATCTTTTACGAATCGGGATGAGTGCTTCGGATCGTTATCCTGCTGGAACATCAATAAAAGTGGCATGTTATATGGCATATGGTAGCATACCGTCTCCAATATAGCTTTATTAAAAAATCTATCCATAGTACCATCAATCAGATGGATCAGACCAACACCTTCCCATGAAAAACAGCCCCATACCATGAGGCTGCCACTTTCGTGCTATACGGTTTTTTGGGTGAACCTAAAATGGAATTATTATCCCTTAGGCCGACGAACATTCCTTTTGGCATCTTTTCCACACAAATTTATCTTCGTTTCATCGCTCCAGAGTATATTTCGCCATTTTTCTCACCTACCGGTCCGCACCAGGTTTTGCGATCCAATGCAAATTTATTCCTCATCTTTAAATTTGCAGATCGAAGCAATGGTACTTTCCGGCAAACCTACCTGGTAGATTTGCCTTTTCTAAGCGTCGCCTGACGGTTCGTGACGATATAACGTTACCAATTTCACTGGTAATTCTCCTGGAAGGCAGAAACGGGTCGCGTTTAACCAATGTGACGATGTAATTGTCGGTCACTGATGAGGTTTTTCGGGGGCACCTCGAGTTTCTACCTTTGGTTAGGTTTTAATGCATTTGTGACAAAGTTTTCTGAACTTTTCATGATCGCGGCAATATATTTGTAAGATTTTCCTTCATTTCTTAGTCTTTGAACAAGTCTTCTCTCTTCCGCACTGCAGTGATGCCCACGACCCATCTAGTATAATTTTATTTATAATTAAACTCATATTTAGTTGCATTTTCTTGATAACTAACTTTCTGCAACCAAAAAGATCTAATAACTTATTGAAACTTAAAGTTTTTTTTTTATTTATTTGTTTTTTTTTTTTATTTTTCAAAATTGACCATTTTAGAATCCCAATTCTCGAATCGAATCAACTCAGAGTGGAAAAATAACCATAAATATCGTTTATAATCAAAATATAGATATATTTTATATATTTTATTTTTTATTTTTTTTTTTTCCAAATATTTTTTATATTAGGTTGTCAAGAAAGTCTTGCGGTATTTCCGCAAGCTTGTCTTTGCAAGAGCGTAGTTCTAGTTGTATTCGTCGCATCGGTTCACGCTAGAGCTTTTTGGAAAGCTCTTTTCACGAGCTAACACGTGTTTGATTAATTGTTGTTTGCTTTTAGTCGTTCGTCAGTTATAGCGTCGCAAACATGGAGCAAAATAAAGAGAAAATACGGCATATTTTACAGTACTACTACGATAAAGGCAAAAATGCATCTCATGCTGCCAATAAAATTTGTGCAGTTTATGGACCCGATACAGTTTCCATTTCCACCGCACAACGATGGTTTCAACGTTTTCGTTCTGGTGCAGAGGTGATCGAAGATGCGCCACGGTCCGGAAGGCCTGTTGTCGAAAATTGCGATAAAATCGCTGAATTGATCGAAAGAGACCGGCATAGTAGCAGCCGTAGCATCGGCCAAGAGCTGGGCATGAGTCATCAAACCGTTATAAACCATTTAAAGAAGCTTGGATTGAAAAAGAAGCTCGATGTATGGGTGCCACACGACTTGACGCAAAAAAACATTTTTGACCGTATGGATGCATGCGAATCGCTTCTGAATCGCAACAAAATCGACCCGTTTTTAAAGCGGATGGTGACTTGCGGTGAAAAGTGGGTCACTTACGACAACGTGAAGCGTAAACGGTCGTGGTCGAAAAGCGGGGAAGCTGCCCAGACGGTGGCCAAGCCTGGATTGACGGCCAGGAAGGTTCTTCTGTGTGTTTGGTGGGATTGGCAGGGAATCATCCACTATGAGCTGATCCCCTATGGCCAAACGTTCAATTCGGACCTGTACTGCCAACAACTGGACCGCTTGAATGCAGCACTCATGCAGAAGAGGCCATCTTTGATCAACAGAGGCCGAATTGTCTTCAATCAGGACAACGCCAGGCCACACACATCTTTGGTGACGCGCCAGAAGCTCCGGGAGCTCGGATGGGAGGTTCTTTTGCATCCACCGTATAGTCCGGATCTCGCACCAAGTGATTACCACCTATTTCTGTCCATGACAAACGCGCTTGGTAATCGGAAGTTGTCCACAAGAGAGTCCTGTGAAAATTGGCTCTCCGAGTTTTTTGACAATAGGGAAGCGAGCTTCTATAAGAGGGCATTATGAAGTTGGCATCTCGTTGGGAACTCGTCATCGAACAAAACGGCGCATATTTGACTTAAATCGTATTATTATAACCAATTTTATGAACAATTGAAAATTCAATAAAAATACCGCAAGACTTTTTTGACATTTTGTTATTTATTATTTTTTTTATTTCCAAATTATTTTGATATATATTTTTGGAAATTTTATATTTTTGATTACTTTTATTTTTTTTACAATAGAATTCTAAAGTCTCAATTTTCGAATGTTATTAACTAATTTTTTTTTTTAATTTGTTTCTATTAATTTTTTTATTTACAAATTTTTTTGATATATTTTTTGGAATTTATTTATTTTTTCATAATATATCATTTTGGAATCCCAATTCTCGAATCTAATTTATTTATTTACTCAAAAGAACATAAGGACAACTCGTTTGGTAGCGTCTCCGGTTCGAGTCCCAACCAAAAAAATAATCATTTTATTATTATAAAAATTTATATTTTCAACCACTTCTGAGTATAGTCGACAAATTCGTATCCTTTTTTACTTAGAACTATAGCTACCTCCCAACATGCTACTAAAGTGCATCCCAAAGTCGACTTCCCTCGTGTCACATATTCCCCATATATTTGATTGTCTCTGTGTGCGTGGGCGTGGGAAAACCATGCCAAGTGTTTAAGCATTTGGGACAGGTCACTGAATTTCTTGGATGTTTTCTTGACACACGTACGCAATGCTGAGGCGGACATTAGAAGCTATAACTTTTGTGCTACCATCTTTTGCTATATATCTCTATGTAATATCGAGAGTGCCAAGTTCTGCACACATGTTGCACATACAGCTCACACACACACACACACACACGCAATTGTTATATAAGCTAGGTCTTATGTGTCTCTGTATATATGCTACATATACAAATCCTTTTCTAATTACACATAATTTCATTTGATTTGGCATTCGTAATTAAAAATTCCACCTACATATATGAAATATATTTATTTTAAATGCTTAGTTTAATTTTAGGCTTAGCATTTTATGGGGCTGTCGAGAATTTAGATTAGTTATAAATTTACCAAATATTTGAGTGTAAAATATTTGCACTTAAAATTTAGCTAATTAGCAGGTATATTAGAAGCTTTAAAATATGTTGTAAATTGGGAACATTTAAGACTTTAAAGTAACTGTTCAAATCTTAGTTGAATATGGTTTAAAGCCGTGGGATCTGGTACAGACAGGTGACGTAAGTCTGCTAGTTGTTTATGCCTTCGTCCTTTTTACTGACTTCCACACGATTATTACTTCACAAATTTCCCACTCAGATTCACTCAGTAAGTGTCACTATCTTTTTGTAGGTTTCCTTTTAACAGCGCTGTGTTGATTCAATTGTGGGCAATCATTAAATTGTTCGTCGATCAGACGTATTGTTAGCTTTTGTGTAAGTTATTTTTTGTGTGTTGAGTTTTTGCCTAAACCATTACTTTTTCTTTTTAAATTAAAAGCTAGAAAGTTAAGGTTGGACTGTACCAAGCATTTACTAAATTTTTTTTAAATCGGTTGACAGTATCTTATAGCTCCTATAGGACCGATTGGTCAAATAACTTTTTTTGTGCGAAATTCGTCAGTTTTTTGTTTGTTTATAAAGATATCTTTATCGAATTTGACAAAAAGATTTTGAATAATCAAGATTTAATTGCAATCTTGGTATACTAAATTTCATCTGACGTTAACATACGTTATATTTTTTTCTTTGGTAGTTTTGGTAAGGGATATTACTATTATTTAATTAATTAGTTGCGTCAATTAATGATGTTGATGGATAAAAGATAAACAAACTTAGGCAACTATTAAACTGCAACCTGTTAAAATTTCTTATAAAAATCTTCATTGACATAATGTACAACATATGTCGTTCAGACGAATCGTTATATTTTACGTCAAAAAAGGCTTCTTTCCAGGGTTTCTCTCTTTTTTGATTGCTACATTTATTATTTCGTTGTTTGGCTTCTGTCATATTTTAATTATTCACATTACCCGAGGCGCGAAATGAATTTCGATTTTAAAATCTTCGTTTTTTTTACGATATCAGCCCGTTGAGTGTATACTTTAGGCTTAGCAAACCAGTTCGAGTTGATGTCTTCTGCTCGACCGTCTATCCATTTGTTGCCTTATTATTCATCTAATGATAATTTTAATCAATTCGGAAAAAAGAATCTGATCCCTCAATTTTTGTCCATTAAGAAGCAATATTTGATAATCAGTTGAGGGATCAAGTTGATGTCTGCTCCTCCGACTACATTTATCATTTTGGTGTGTGGCTTCTCCTATATTTTAATTATTTAAAATCTTTGACGATTACAGCCGGAATAGTCTCGTCTTGAGGTCTAGGAAACCAGATTGAGTTAAGTCTTTTGTTCGAGCGTCTATCCATTTGTAGGTTCTGCCTTATCATTCACCTAATATTAATTTGAATCAATTCGGGAAAAACAATCTGATCCCTCAATTTTTGTCGATTAGGAAACAGTATTTGGTAATCGGTTGAGATTTCAAGTTGATGCCTGCTCCTCTGACATGCATCCTTTTTAAAGCTTTCCCTAGTTATTCAGCTAATATTTAGACACCTGACCTTGGAAGATGATTCTGAAACTCCAAATCTACTCCCACAATTTTTTGATAATTCGACAAACTGTTGATTACTGTACAGTGATGTTTAGAAGAAATCAAGAAATCGAGGAGAGACAGCTAAACTGGTTCGGACATCTACATCGGATGGACGAGTCAAGAAAGCCAAATAGGTACTGGAAATGGGAACGGAAAGTAATGCACCCAGAGGAAGACCCTGAAAAACTTGGGAAAATCACATCCAGGATGTGGGAAGAATGAAGGGCAGAACCCTGGCAGGGATGAGAAGAGAAAGCCTGGCCGACCTAATTGCAGAAGATGGATATCCCGAGGCTACCCGACGCCTAACAGCAAATGGGGATTGAAGAAGAAGAAGATGTTTAGTAGACCAGGTAGAATATGCAGTCTGCTGCTCTTCTATTTATAAATTTCTGGGCTTCAGGAGATGATTCTGTAATTCTTAAATATTTCCTTTATACTCAATTAGAGAGATATTTATTGAACTCCACTAAGAAGCAGCTACGCCAGTTTATAAAGTAATACTCTTTGCTATGACCCTTTTGTTAATCAGAAGTTTTCCGTTTTATTCAGTCTTTGCGGTTTTTATTAGAGGATGGTATAGTTAATAATA
The DNA here is from genome assembly GCA_037043745.1 of Chymomyza amoena. Lineage (NCBI taxonomy): Eukaryota > Metazoa > Arthropoda > Insecta > Diptera > Drosophilidae > Chymomyza > Chymomyza amoena. Next base: position 31,922 of record JBAMAX010001938.1, on the reverse strand, counting down.
GGAACTCAAACTGTATGTTTCCAAGGAAAGAAATGATCCGTCTAGACGCTCAGTGGAAAAAACTATATCGTTGACATTGTCCAAGAATTCAACTACTTTAAAATACCTGGCATAGAATTACAAAATTGCTGAAGGATGAGCGCGGAACAATCTTGCCAGAAATTCGACTACACTCTCTAAGACTATCATCCCGTTCCCGATAAATTTTGAAGTATTGGTTACAGTGACCCTGTTGATCTACGAATCTAATCATGTTATAATCATTCACTCGAGTACACTTGCCTCCGTTGTTGGGGTAATGAAATATGGGGGTAATAAATTATAAATTATATCGATTTTGGGATAGCAGCTCTTAAGCAGCATTATTCCCGAGTTGGGCAGTAAAAACTATATCTTTCTTGTTCGCAAAGAATTTATCTTAGCTTAAAAAGAGTATACTCAAAACCAACAGGTGCTTGAAGGCTAAGAACTAGGAGTAACAATTTCACTCAGGGATCACGCTTATTAATCTCATCTCCGACTTCTTTTGAAACATGGACGCAAATGCTTTTTACATATTCGAGAAGTTCTCTGAAAGGTCTTTGCATCAAAGCCCAGCATACTGCAGTCAAAGAAATCCAGTTAGGTATTGAGGTTATGGGAGTATCTTTGCCGCAAAGTCAGCATTTAACTCTCATTAAGAATGAAGATGGAAGAAAGAAGAGCTGACACAGCAAACCCGTCTTTTTTTTGGAACTCCTGCTGCAACATAAATAATCCCAAGATTGAGACCAAACTAACATGCCTCTACAATATATACGCTGACAGATTAAAATTACAAATCAACATTCAAAATATTCAAGCTGCTGCGTCAAGACTACGACGAGTGGCCAAAATGGGCTAGTTACTGACCCACATTCTCTACTCGAGCTCTTTTCAGCCCATTGCAGTAGCCCAAAAGCAAATTCAGCTACGAAGCAACGAGCTTCCCGGACACATTTCGCGTCCAGCTGTGCAGAGATAGAAAGAACAACAACAACGCGACATCCAGAAGTTAAAAGCCAGTTAAACGGATTAAATGCACAAATCAGCAGCAAAAATAACAAGTTGAAACTCAGTTCAGTGGCGAAAGGATGACTGCGATTGTCAGACAGTCTGACAGAGATTGAGCCTGTTCCTAAGCCGTAGTAGAAGTGAGTTATAAACAAATGGCTACTGGTAGCTAAGCCTTGTAAGTCACTGGGTGAGCGCTGTTCTAAAGGATTTTAGTTGTCTGACAATGATTTTTCATAGTATTAAAATGAATATGTTAAAACTTATGCTATGTTCAGACTAAGAGGTGGAGGAACAAAATGAAGTGAGGTGCTCTGGTAATAGGATATATATTGAAAATTTTACGAATTCTACGAGTAAAATTAATTATCTATTATGCTTCCTTCTAGCTCAAAGATCCTTAGCTATATAATAATAATAATGGTGGGGATGGATCTATCGGACTCCCTTCTGGACCTAGAGCTCCTCAACTAGCCCTAGACCAAGACAACTTTTAGCCCTAGAGCTCCTAGACTAGCCCTAGACCAAGACGCCTTCTAGCCCTAGAGATCCTCAACTAGCCCTATATCTGTACATCTGGGTCTGGTCTGGTTTCAGATGGACTCCTTTCTAGTCCTAGAGCTCCTCAACTAGCCCTAGACCAAGAGACCTTCTAGCCCTAGAGCTCCTCAACTAGCCCGATATCTGAAACATCTGGGTCTAGTCTGGTTGCAGATATAGGACTAGTTGAGGAGCTATAAGGCTAGAAGGCCTCTGGGTCTAGGGCTAGTTGAGGAGCTCTAGATCTAGAAGGGACTCTAATAGATCCATCTCCACTAATATTATTATTTTTATTAAACAACAATTAGCTGCTTAAGAGCATCTTTAAAACATTAAGCACTACCAAGCTACAAGCTTCATTGTGCTGCATTTGTAAACAAAGACCTGAACCGACTTGAGCTTTACAACACTAGCTGCCTATTAACGAGTTGCACAGCACTAGCTGCAGTTAATCCGTGACGTTTTCCAGCTAAGGCATTTCAATAGCACTGCAGCGACTTATACGCTTCCAACCAAGCGCAAAGAGAGTTTCAATACGGAGGTTACGTGCTTTGTTCCTCCGACCCAATATGCGTATACGCAATGTGCCTCAATGCGTCACTGTGCTAAGCTGTAGATGCTGTAATTACATGCGTGCTGCACGTTTGCATACGTGTGTGTGTCAGTGCGTGTGTGAATCACATTTTGTGGCCACTCACACGCACACACACACACGCACACACACATACGTGCCACAAGCCCTTCTGCAGTGAAGCAGCTAACATGGCGGAGCCTAAAGGGCATTCATTTTGAGCTGCTTTGGCATTTTGGCAGCTGCTGCTTACAAAAGTCCAATTACAAGTCAAGTCATATAGGGACTCTATTCGTCCCTCCATCCGTCCTACACACAAAAACACACACACACACAAGACAAAAAGTAAGCAGCTCTTGTTGCCCTAATAGTGTGGACAGCTGATGAAACTTTGCTGGCTTTTCCTACACTGCATCTTAAACGAACTTGCTCATGGTCTCTCTCTCTTTTATTTGGCCATTTGTGCTACGTCAGTCTTGTAATAAACATTTTAAATACATAGAAGCTATGTAAGTGGAGCTGCAGCTGGCTCCAATTCTACACCTGGTAGGTAGCCAGCCTTCCATTTCGCCAGGTTTTTATCAAGTTATTAATTTCAGTACTGTGGCTGCGACAACTACAAGGACGACGACAACGATGACTATTACGGCTACTACGACGAGGGTGGGCTGAGAAGTATTAGTTGGCGTGGAGTTGTAGTTGGAATTCGCTAACAGGAACATAGTTTACTAAGTTGCGTAGGAATTCTATTTGTATTTTAAGACCTGATCATTGTTGTTACCAATATGATGAGGAACGCCAAGGCCACTTATTGACGTGACAACGTCTTAAATTAGGTTTGTATGGGAGGCACCATTGAAAAAATCTAACGATAAATAATCGTAACGATTATACTATCCCATACTATCGATACTATCGATAGTCTATCGATAGTTTTGGCATCTCTACTAACAAGCATAGTTCGGCCTTTCTTCTGTCAAACCATTCGTAACAAAATAAAAAAAACTGGTGCCTGTAAAGTCGGTTTTACGGGCGAAGATTTTACGTGACAACTCCTTTCTTAATTTCATGAAATATACGTTTAATCTTGATTGCGTATCAAACGTTTCTAAGTCAACAACGTTAAAAGAAACAACCATCGACTTGACTTTCGCAAGACACATTACAGCAGAAACACTTCCTTTCATTTCCTATTTCTCCTATCATCGTCCTATCCTCAACAAAATAACTCAAATAGGAATTAGTTAATGATGATAGGAGGAATGGGAAATGGAAGAAAGTGTTTCTGCTGTAATGTGTCTTGCGAAAGTCAAGTCGATTGTTGTTTCTTTTAACGTAGTTGACTTAGAAACGTTTGATACGTAATCAAGATTATACGCATATTTCATGAAATTAAGAAAGGAGTTGTCACGTAAAATCTTCGCCCGTAAAACCGACTTTACAGGCACCAGTTTTTTTTTTCCTTAGAAAAAGTTAACAAAAACACATGAAACAAGCTTTGATAATAGAGTGAAGGTGTGAAAGGTAACGGAGTCTAAATTCAAAAGGGCGATGTGCACGAGGGCTCCGCAGCATCGATATTTTATTTTACCCAAGGAAATTACAATTACAGAAATTGTCGATAAAATGCTCGGGGTGGTCGCTGTTCATAGTATAGTGAAGGTGGATCAGATTAATAAGGCAAGGGCTAATCTCAAAAGTGAGTCTCCTTACATGTAGGAAGACTCTCTAACGTCGATATCGAGATAATTTGAAGACAAGGAAATCAGCAATGGAAAATCTTTTGACACAACTCACGGAGTGGCCAGATTACTGAGGCCAGGTTTAAAATTGATTTGGAAGATGGGTAGGAGAACTCTGTACCATAGATATTAATATGATAATGAGCCAAGGAAATTATCACTCCTGAAGTATTTATCAAAATACACGGATTGAGCGAATATGCTCCAGATTACTGATGCCAGTGCTAAGCCTCAATGTCTCTTCAAAGTCGATATCGATATTATTAAGAGACATGAACAGCATCATGAGGCTAGGGTTAATCTCAAAAGCGACTCTACTTATATGTAGGAACACTCTCTAACGTCGATATCGAGATAATTTGGAGAAAAGGAAATCAGCAATCGAAAATCTTTTGACAAAACTCACGGAATGTGAAATGACTGAGGCCAGGTTTACAAGCGATCTGGACGATGTTTAGGAGAACTCTGCAGCTTACATATTTATATGATGAAGAGTCAAGGAAATCAACTACTCCTGAAATATTAGTCAAAATTCACAGATTGGTCATGGTCGATAGTAGTTCTAGTAGAGTTCTCGAAGTATACCGACTGGTCATGTTCAAAGGAAGACCCTATTCTATATTTACGAAAACAAATTTCATTAATGTTAGAAATCAGAGTGTGGGGTACAGTCGATCTATGCATGAATCTTCCTTACATTGCATTACCAGAGACCAGCTCCCAAGAGATTTTTTCAGGGGAAAAAGACTCAATATGGGTTTTCTAGTCAAAAGATTATAGGTGCTTGTTTTTAGAACTAGAATGTTGGACAGCATCCGGTTCTCATGTCTTCAAAATCCTTAGGGTGAAAAATAATGAAGATGTTGATGGCCGAATGGTCCACAAGCCAAGATGCATATTTTTTTTTTCAATGACTTCTGTCTGCAGCTGTAGTGAATTAGGGAGATTTTTTTCCCCTGCATGGATTCCTCACAAAGAGGTGAGGCATTGCGACCAGAATATCTTCTATACCGTACTCGATTACTTACTGCAACAGACTTTCAGCTTCCCATGGAAATAGCAGTCGCGAGTACCTAGGATGGAAGGCACTAACCCGCTTATAGCTCATATGATCGGGGCTGATCTACAATAGCGATGAAGTAGTCACATTCTTAATGCAACTGCTGATTTTAACATCAGTTTGATAGAGCCCGATAGGCTAAAATACTGAATTTGGTATCTGAGAAGTCACCAACCCCGCTAGCTATGCTTTCAGTAGCCCTTTCATTAAATCTGTTAAGCTCTAATAACATGATCATATCCAGAGGTTTGAAAAACTCTTGGTGGTCTACGGCTGCTCCGAGTACGAAGTTCCAGTTTCTCCCTAATGTGCAACAGCATTAAATTTACCAGAATCTTTATTGTGGTTCTTTGAATACCATATTTATGCGCAGGTTCTGTAATACAGGGTGATGGCAACTTGTCGTGCTTGATTGTCAGCGATCGAAATAGTACCTTCGTTCTCGGGAATCCCCAGACCCCCTCTTTCAGCACAACTCTGGAGTTGGAGGTCAATTATGAGTCTACTCGACTTGGAAGAATAGATCTATCTAAATTACTGGGAGATAAAGAGCATCCAAGACTTATGCCATGCGACTCTTCGCATTGAGAATCAGATACCTAGGGCACGTATGGGAAGATCCCGACCCCGTCTTTTATTAAATGTGCTAGGCTCACCTTATCAAATGACCAAAAGCTCTCTTGGATATCTCGGATGGAATCGAGCTCCTTATTCCTCAAGGAATATCAATTGAAGGGCCAAGACGAAAAGAGTTCGTACGTCTTTGCTCATCTGCTAAATCTATTTCTATTTTGGCAAACTCATTCGCTTTTTGAAAGCAAAGAATGGAATAAGACGAAGTCTTTTATTCCTTTTTTCAACTATAATCCGATACACTTCCCAACCCCCTTTGAATTGTTAGATTTCTCAAATGACCTCAAGATATCTTGCTGATTACGGCTTGAGTCAAATGCTTTTCTTAAGTGCCCCTGTTTTTCCATATGAAACAGATTTTAATGAAAAGCTGAATGGAAGAAGAGTTTCTTCTTTGGTCATCTATTAAATCTATTAAAATTTTCACGGCTTTGATAAGCCATGCTTTTTGGTATCTATGAAAGAACTGCCAAGTCCAGGGTATTCCACTAAAAAGAGTTTACCTTCAAAGATGAATTAATTTTTTTTCCCATAAACTATTCCCAACATCTTTTCAGCCTACCCTCCTTGGCCTGTAAGCCGTCTACAAAAATCATGCACTTTCTGACAGTGCACTTAACTCCCTTGCTACTTCTGCCCCTCTCTCCGCCCTCTGCTCTTATTACGCTTTATGTGGCTTACTGCAGCTGCATATATATACATATGTATGTGTGTGTGTATATATGTGAGCTTATGTACTTGATTGTCGGTTATTGTGCTCTGCCTGCGTGTAATTATTTTTAATTATTTCTGTTGCTTGCCACAAGTTTGTTGCAGATGTAGTTTGATATATGCTGCAAAATGTTAAGCAGTTAATAAGCACAACTTTTGTTTTTATGCTCTTGTTACTTTTTGCACAGAGAGAGTGCAGTGAGAGAGAGACGGAGGGAGGGAGGGAGCGGTGCAGAGAGTTTGGCAACAGCCATTTTGTGGTCTCTGTGTTTGCGTGTATGTGTGTGTGTATCTGTGTGTGTGCGTAACTCATGAGGCCTACAATTCATATTGCAGCTAGTTGGCTTTAACCTGAGCTATATATTTAGTTTCTGTACTGAGCACAAAATGGCGGCTTTTAATTAGTACAGCTGGACCCAAGAGTGCACTAAAAAAATAATATCATAAAACAGGAAATATGAAAGCAAGCTGGAGTCTTTAAGGCTATTGGGTTAGGTATTACAAAAATAAATTTAAATGTGGTATATATATAAAATTGTATATATATTATATACAATTTTTGCTGGCGCGCTTTTTATGACAAATCTTGTTCTAATTTACTCATTACTATTACTTTTATTTTGCGTTGTGAGAAAAGATATTAATTGATTGACTTGTAATCCGTACAAGCATAATGAACACTGCTCTTAAAAAGATTCATCTAATTAAATATGTATCGATCTTCACAACGAAACGTTAAGAATATATTTAACAAGTAAATTGCGCATACAAGTTAGGTTCAGGCTCATGTAAGCTCTTTCTAGAAGTCAAAAATCGTATTGGTGGATGCGCTCCTTTTTATCCTTCCAATGACACACTTAGCTTCTTCAGTTGGTGGGTCAGTAGCCTGAAAAAGGTAAGGGTTGGAATTGATTCAAAATTAAAATTAAATCTTATACCAGCCGATATGAAATCACAGAGTCTTTGCTAGACTAGAGAACTCAATGGTAAAAGGCTTGTCTATAAAGTTTATAAACTAGCAAAGTTATCTTGCACCGACTTTCGGGATAGTTTATACCATAGCATACAAAAATTTCTTGATAAATTAAAACATTTAATGGAAATCAATGTTAATAATATTATTAAATGTTCCCGAGTTTTCCTTCTAAGCCTAAAAAATTTTTTTTTATGTTGACTAAATAAATATAAATATAAAGTAGAAGCGGTTCTAAAAAATCATAATTAGGATTATATAGTAATATATAATTATATGTTTCACCTTGGAACTCTAGAAAATATATATATATGTACGAGGTGTGTTCAAAAAGTGAAGGTGACTTTTCTTAATTTCTCGGGCAACGGATTTTTGATATCGAAACCAAAGCCCAATCGTCCCAATGGAAGCGGCCAAAAGAGCCAAGACCGAAAAAAAATATGTCGCCGAGCACGCAAAACACTTTACGCCTCTCACAACCAACAAAACAAAACAAAACAATCGATAATCGAAAATACGTTGCCCGCGAAATTTGAAAAGTAACCTTACTTTTTGCCTTAGAGACGCATGTTCATGGTCAGTCAGGCAGTTCTATTTAATACAGTAATTTCTTTTAATAAATTTAAAGTAAAAGGAACTTATTTTAAGAACTTATTATAATTTTTTAAGTATTTATTTTTTATTACTTCGCTTTACATAATTTTACAAAAAATAAAAATGCTTCTAAACGTATTATAAAACGTAAAAATCGAAACATCTCCATATGCTACCTACAATCTTACGTATCAAAAATTTTGATTCCGAATGAGCAGTTCCTAAAGTTCTCATGAACAAAACTTTGTCCACAATCTGTCAAGTTAATTTTCCAAAATTGACTTTAATTTGGTTTTAAAGATTTTAACGTTTACGTAAATCTAAATAGTTAATATTATTTTAAAGCGCTCTTATATTGTCCATCGTTAAAGCGACTACGAAATATGCTTAATTAACATATTGTTGCAGAACCATTCCTCTAACTGATAAGCCCGATCAAGTTAAGTAGGTGACATTAAGGTAAATAAGAAGGTTAAAGAGGTATGAAAAGAAACGTCATACTGAACACATTATGAATAAATGTTTTTAAATAAAACATAGTCTTTTCGCTAAAAGTATAGCTATATTTAATTTAAATTCTTTTTTTTATTATTTTTTTTGTATTTAATAAAAAACGTATAATAAATAACTTAAAAACTTTTTGTTTCTCAATATTATCTTCAAGTTTAACACGATGAAGATGTGCCAATTTGTGAAGAGAAAAGCTACATAATATTTTAAAAATCACGCGATTGTTCTTCGTCGAATCGACGACTTTTTTTAACAGCTTAGCAACAAAAATATTCTCAAAAGAAAAATCACAAAATTAAAAAAAAAAAAAATCTTGGATATTTTTATCGTCGATTCTCAAAGACCATTTATCTAGGGTTAAATAAATCAGACATACTTGCCTTTCTTGAATTTTTACTCCTCAGTAAATACTTTCTAAACGTTAAGGGAAGAAGTGTTTGAAAAATAAGAAAAGCATTTTATCGGTTATTTTCACAAAATAAAAATTTAATGGTGGGTTGTAATTTACAGATATCATCAACTTTTAAAATAACACATTTCAGTTAATTTTAGGAATTTATTTTTAACTTATTTTTACTTAACTATAATTCTGAAATTTTAATTGGAATATAAGAAATGATATTCAAGAACTATTTTATTTACTTTTTCATTAATATTTTCTACAGAAACAAGAATCCAGATTATTTTTATAGAAATTAGTAAGCAATTGTAATTTATTAATTATAATTTTTATTATTTTTTAATCTAGTGAAAACAATTGTTGTTTACTCAAAAATCATTACAATTTGCTTTTTCTTTCATTTAAAACTAATAAATATTTTTTTATTTTATTTATTTATTTATTTAATAACGTTAAGTAAATCTAAAAACCAACTTATCTAATTACTATGCACTGGCTGCAAAGGTCTTCGGCACATTTTTTTTTATTTTCTATTCATTAAAAATATTACAAAAGCTAATTTTTTAAATTTATTATTTTTCCAGTATGGTATAGAAATTAAAACAAATTCACTTCTATTGCGGAAAAAAATTGTATTTTCATTAAAAAAATAATAATAATTAATATAGTGAGAAAAATTATTATATAGTACATCATTCTGTTAATCAATTTTCAATATAAATTAAGGTTTAAGAATTATTTTGAAGTGATAATTGAACTATTTAGTAACAAACAATGCTAAAAGATGATTTGTTTCTATAAAAATTATTACAGTTCCTGTTCTCTTTCATTTAAAAATATAAATATTTTTTCTTGTTTTCTATTTGATAAAAATATAAAAAGTTTTTTTTTAAATTTATTTATTTTTTTAATTGAGTAAGCAAATTCACCTCATTGCGGAAAATAATTTTATTTTTTAAAAAAATATAATAATAATAAATATAGTAAATAAATACATCAATTTGTTTATCCATTTTTATTATTTAAGTTTAAAATCAAGAATATGTTTTGTGAGAATTATTATAAAAAAATTAAATAATCAAAAATATTTGTTTCTTTAAAAATCATTACAATACCGCTTTCTTTCATTTAAAAAAAAAAATTTACTTATTAAATATAAATAAAAAATTAAAATTTTTTTAAATGTATTATTTTCTTAAATTCAGTAAAGAAATAAAAGAAATTCACTTCATTGCGGAAAAAATTGTATTTTTATTTTTTTAAATATTTATAATTAATATATTAGACAATTTAATAATAATTTTTATTATTAAAATTTGAAATCAATATCATGATAGTAATAATATATCTAATTTTTATTTTAGCTTTAATTTACACATTTGTATTATATTATTTTTTAATTTAAAATAAAACATTGTTTTGTTTCATTATTCATTATTATTCATTCATTTTTATTTAAGCTTTAATTTTAGAATTATTTTTATTACCATCTAATAGAAAAAAATTGAAGTTTTATTTTAGGTAATTAATTTTTTTTTTATTTTACATTTAATTCAAACATTTTTATTTTCAATACAATATAAAAGAAATTCACTTCATTGTTTAAAAAAAAATATAATAATAATTAATTTAATAAATAATTTTAATTATTAAAATTTAAAATCAAAAATTAATACATTAATAATTTATCAAATTATTTTTATTTTAGCTTTAACTTACACATTTTTATTTTATTACTATTTTTTAATTTAAGTAAAATAATTGTTATTTTTATTATTCACTATTATTTATACATCTCATATTTATTTTAGCTTTATTTTAAGAATTATTTTTATTTCCATCTAATAGAAAAAAATTAAAATTTAATGTTAAGTATTATTTTTTTTTTATTTTAGGTTTAAGGGGCACACCTAGTGTGAAATATTTCGATAGGTTATATCTTTAAAAATAACATAGTAAAATTTTAAATCGATATCTTAAATAGTTTTTGACTTACAGCCATTTAAAAGAGTAGCCGCTCGGCAGTTAGATAGTTGCATTGGCTACGGGATATACCTGAGATCGCGTGCCATTTCAAAAGTATTTAATATTTTATTTCAAAAATTTTACTGTGTATTCTCAAAACATGTATAAATATACCCTCAAAATTTTAAATAGATGGATTCACTAGTTTTTTTTTTTTTATTAATTCCCAAAAATGGCCTTTTTTTTAGGCTGTCACACTAGGTGTGCCCCTTAATTTAAAAATTGGTATTTAATTATCATACCATTTTCCCAACTTAATCCAAATAAATTATCATTGTTATTATCATGATATTTATTTAAAAAAAACATTATGATTAATTATGCTGGCCAGAAAGGCTTAAAAACTCTTCATTTATTTCTGTCAGTGTAAGGCTATTCAAAATGGTTGATAAATACCTCTACTAGCACCTGGCAGTTAAATCAAGATGACAGTTTTCGGTTTGCTTGGGTTGTTCACACCTGACCAGACAGCTAATGGTGCACAGTTGTTTATGCCACAATACCAAGTTCTGTGAATGTTGAATGGCGTTGCATTCATAATTTATCACTTGCCGACATAATTAAATTTCTATTTGATGGGAAAAGTTCTACGAGTGGGGAGAGTGGGACAAAAAGAAATACTAAAAAAATAAAACTCAATATTAAACCGCAGCATAAAGCTCCCTGATGGCTTTTAGCTGCCACAACTCACTTAATACACACAACACTCTGTGAATGTTGACAGCAAGAAAGACAGTGTTGGGCAGGGCATAAAAATAAAAAAAAGTTTTGCATACTTTTTGGCTCACACTAACAGAAAGAGAGTCTTTTAGCTTTCACATTATATATTAATGATACATTTGCCAACTGTGTGTGTGTGGTAGGGGGCATAGTCCTGCGCCCACTCTTGGGTGAGTGTGTGGGAGTACTATATGTGTGTGTGTGTGTGTGTCTCTCTGTGAGTGTATTTGTTGCTGAATTGTACTTTTGTCAGACGACGACTCATTCACTTTGTTTTGTCAACTCTGTTTGCTTTTGAGCTGCTGCAGCGTTGCCACACATTTTATAATCCACAATGATTGATATATACATCTAGTATATATATATATATATATGTATACACATTATGTGCACTCACTTGACGAGCAACAAAAAGTCATGATACGCGCCTAAAAGTATGTGCATCATCTATATATATGTATCTGCCACAGACGAAATATCGTCACAGTTAAAATGTCACAGTAAATTCATATTCATTCATTATGTTAAAATCCCCCGGGCAAGCCCAGTTCGTACGTCCGTCCATCCGGACGGAGTAAAAACAAAGCATTCAGCCAGCGTGAAAAAATGCAAACACACCATCACACACAGATACAAATCGTACACACACAGATACACAGACAGCCAGCCACATGTGCATATAGCTTATATGCTTTATTGTGCACAGATCTCAACTCCCCGATACTCTCTCTCTTCCCGCTCTCTCCATCTCTGAGTGTCGCATTCATTTTCATTAACCCGTTTTTAGGCTCAGGCTCAGTTGCTATAGTGGTTCCCGTCCGTCCCTCCGTCCATCCATCCGTCCTCCTGTCGCTCCAAATACAACAAGTATGTCTGTTGGGTACTGCTGATGTATCACTTTTCCAAATCTCTGGTCCTCGTTTTCCAGACTTCTCTCTACTGGCTACCCAATGCCTTTGTTGTTGTTATTATTGTGCTCAACTGTTTGTTTTATTTATCAAGCTCCGCCCCAAAATGCTACATGCAAATGCACACACACACACACACTCTCATAAATAAGTATATATTTGTTTGTAAATTGTATCTTGTAGATACAAACGTATATACTCTATATAAAATGCTTGTTCACGCTGCTTTGTATCTTTTTATTGTTGCTGTTGTTGTTGCTTGTGGTACGGCAAGTGTGTCATGTTAAAATTAATTGTTTTGTGTTAAATTTTGTATGAGTGCGGCATACTTTTAGGCGTTCCACTTCAATAACATAAAGTATCTGCGCCCGTGTGTGCCTGTGTGTGTGTGTGTCTTATAATTAACACCAGAGAATGCTTTCATTATAACTTTTATTCTATTGGGTTCATAAAAATGTCAAAAATACAACAAAAAAGAACAATGGAACCCACCTCTGCTTGTGCTATATTAGCTTAAAATTCTTCCGAAGTTGGGTGGCAATAAGACCTTAAATAGTCTAATTGAACCAGCTAGAACCACAATATAATAAAGTTTTTCTTAGTTTTAACGGCAGCTAAAACATTTCTCAGCAAACCGTGTCTGGTTGTAATAAACTATATAAAGAATTGCGCCAGAAAATTGGTTCAATTTTATATTGTAGCTATATAAAATAGTGTTCCGATTTTGATAAAACTTTAACAAATGTTAAGTGTAAAATCAATTTTTTTTTTTCCGAAAAGGGTACCTCACAGAGAGGTGGGGCACTGAGACCAAAAGGTCTTTTGTACCATACCCTAAGGTTAAAACAATAGACTTTCCGCTTTCCTAATGAATAGCAGTAGGTCTTTTGTTGGTGTTGACCTGAGATCAAAGGGACTAATCCGTTCCTTTCCCATGTGACAGGCTCTGTCCCATACCAGCGCTGGCCAGTCACAGAGAATATGCCTGGTGGTTTCATCGTCTTCTAGACAGAGCCTGCACTCTGAAGAGTCCGATAGGCCAATTTGCTGTAGATGATATCTAACAGTGTGGTGGCGGCCAGATAGGTAAGCTACCAGGAGCTTTAGGTCCGCCTGCCAAAACCTTTTGTCTTGATTGCATCCAGAAGTTCGACAAGCACTTTTGCTTGACGAAGCCCAGGAAAGGAGAACCAGTATCTCCAATGTTCTCCCGCGGCCCATTTGTTTATCATGGTTTTGATCGTGGACCAACCAATACCACAAAACGGCACAGAAGATGTAGTCAGGTTGGAGGCACCCTGTCGTGCTAGATCGTCAGCGATCGCTTTACCATCCACTCCCGAGCGTCCAGGCACCCAACATAGCACGACTTTGTTCCGGGCGGACAGGGTTTGGAAGGTAGTTTTAGCATTCTTTAACCATCTGGGAGGAGATGTTCCAGGAAGACAATGCCCTAATGGCAGCTTGGCTATCTGGAAAAATGCATATGTTTGCGCCCCTAGTTCCCTTGAGAAGGATATTTAGGACGCAGATCTCTATGGCATGAATCTCCGCTTGAAAGACGCTGGATCAGATGCCCATTGCGGTGGAGATTCTGGTGTTGGGTCTAACGATTCCAACACCTACACCCTGCTCAGTTTTGGATCCATCCGTGAACCATTGTTGCCATTGGGGGTTTCCACAGGGGCTGCCATCATCCCAAGTCTCCCGACTAGGGAGAAGAGATCTAAATTTCCTGTTGGACCTATAGTAACAACGGTATCTGGTGGGAGAACGTACATGCCCAGGAGCTTGTTTCTTTTAGCGGCGAGTGACATGCATTCACATAATATATTCGGAGAAGTTTCTTCCTCCATGCTACAGAAGCGGCTGCGGAGCCTACAATGTCCCGTCAGCAGGCTCGCCATGTTTCTCACGGTGTTCTTCCCGTGCGTTATCATGACTTTCAACCTCTTACGGTTGCAGTTGGAGAGGTGGGTTTTTGACTGTTTAAGCCCTGGTATCTGCGCCCAGTGAAGCGGTCGTTTTTTATTCTCCTTTATTCTCAGTAGATCCCGTACTGCGTGGTAACCAATCCCACAGTGTGGTTCATGAACCGATTAACGGTTTGCTGCGCCCGGTTCTTGCAAGTTTGCCTGTTAGTTCATTTCCAGGAATATTGTTTTGCCCTAGAACCCATCTAATCGTGAGCTTATTCCTGGATCCTAAGTTATCCAGTGTACTCTCACTTCTTTAACCAGCCTTGATGTAATTTTGGCTTTACTTAATGCTTTTATTGCTGCTTGACTATCAGACAGGATGGAAATATCCTTTTTTGGTAGTTCTTTAGCAGATTGAGTTCTCCACATCTTCCAATAGCACAGACCTCAGCTTGGAAAATGAAGGTGTGTCTGCCTAGAGGTTCATGATATTTGGTCCTGGGTCCTACTATCCCCAGGCCACTTCCTTGATCATTGAATTATCCGTCTGTATACCACTTTATTGTATGTGGTGTCATAGGGTGAACTGCCGCAAGAGAGGGACAAGTCACTTTTATGCTGAGTTTGGTATCAAAATATTGATTGAACCTGTACTCAGAAAGCATCTCATCCCTTGGCTGCAGAAGCATTGGCATATCATTTGCTATATCTGCAGTATTTTTCTTGGTTGCCACGGTCGTATTTGGTAACAAATCCTTGAAAATAATCTCAAAGATTTCATTATTTCGGACAAATAATTCCGAATGCTTACGCTTTTGCTAAAATGGCAGAAAAGGATAGCCAATTTCCTACAATTATTTTAGAACATTTAGACTAAATAAGTGTCTAAATAAATATAATATATATAATAAATATTTATACCCTGTACCTTTAGGTACAAAGGGTACAATAGATTTGTGCATTGTATGTAACGGTCAGAAGTAGGCGTGGCAAACCCCAAGTCCTTTATAGCAAAATGCTTATTATAACCTCGGGTAGCGATTGAGTCATGTCTGCCCGTCCGTCCTTCCGAATGAACGTCTAGATCTCGGAGACTAGAGAGAGCTAGAATACACCAAACTTTACCAGCTGGTGTGCATATTTCCTCAGAAGATGAAGTTTGCTGAATCATGTCAATACTTTTCCCCGATTCCCTGAGATTATTTTCGCGGTTTTTGGGCACGCCGTTTAATATTATCATCTGAAATTTAACAGAGTGATGCGTTATGGTACCACGTGTGTCAAAAATCGGACAAACATAGCAAAAGTTATACTCTACAATATACAAATTTCACCTCCCCTTGCATATAAACTGCGTCAATATTTGACTCTACCTAATTATGGTTACAAGTGACCTTTAAATCACAATTTTTGTTAAGCTGATTCATGTGGCTCTAATGAACAAATCCACATCCAAAATTTTATCGATGCGGGCCCTCCACGCCTTGCAATCGATTTACCGTGCTTTCTTCCACATCACCTCTAACATATTAACTTGAAACTTATCCTCATATACTACTTTAATTAGCTTCTTTGATGTAACCTTCGAAATTCATCACAATCGGTAAAAATTTTCGGAGCTTATAGGTATAAATATTGATTTTCACCAAAAAAAACTGTTGCCTGTAAAGTCGGTTTTACGGGCGAAGATTTTACGTGACAACGTCTTTTTCTCGGTAGAATATTTATTGATATGAATATTATTAAATTGCACAATAATAATTCCTATTTGAGTGATTTTGTTGAGGATAGGACGATGATAGGAGAAATAGGAAATGAAAGGAAGTGTTTCTGCTGTAATGTGTCTTGCGAAAGTCAAGTCGATGGTTGTTTCTTTTAACGTAGTTGACTTAGAAACGTTTGATACGCAATCAAGATTATACGTATATTTCATGAAATTATGAAACGAGTTGTCAGACTTTACGTTTTCGTATCTCTTAAGGTAGCGCAGTGCGAGTTTCTATTTGTGCATTACTTTTTCCGCAGTTGTAATGCAGATTTTTGGCAGATCACTGCTTTTCTATTTGCCTCCGCTTACAATCCCTCAAACGAAACGCAGCGCTTGTAATCAATTACGTTTTCTGCGGAGGTAATGCAGTATTTCGGCAGACCGCAGAGGCTATGCGCCGCTGGGGTTAATCAGTTGCGCTCACTCAAACCTAAAAATAGCCACCGCTGTGAGCAGTGTCGGTTTGGTGCTGAGCGCTAAGCGGTGCGGCTGACGCTGTGCGTTGCTTGTTGCTGCGATTCACAAAAAGTCGCTGGTTCGTTTATAGATAAGAGCAGAGCGCAAACCAAAAATAAAAATGCCACTTATCGTTACGATTATTTATCGCTAGACTTATCGTTACGGTTATCGTTAGACTTTTTCAATGGTGCCTCCCATACAAACCTAATTTAAGACGTTGTCACGTCAAAAAATTAATTCCTATTGGATTTATTTGAGAGAAAAGGTTTTATATTAATGAGCAAATGAATAATTAAATAAACAAATAAGTGAAATACTAATTTTACAGTCAACTTAATATTTATGTAAATGCTAATTTTTTAATGTATCTTTTTTATATTTCCAGGTAACGAACTGTTTTTATTTAAAGCTAACACAAAAGTGATGAGTTATTGGGCAAGTATATAAGAAAAAACAATCCATGTACAATGTTTTCAAATTACGGAAGCAATATTTTACATAATTATTGTTAGCTGAAATATGACAAAATATCGGTGCTCTCTTTTTCGAAGCGGCTTTCGCAAAACGTCACCTTCTAATTGCTGGATCATGCGAGTTATTTTTATTTCAAGAGAAGGTCATCTCTCTTCGGCTGGCATGAAATGAAAATGATTTGAATGTATTTTTTCCGAATTTTTTTTTATTACCGAATTTTATATATTTTTTAACATAATTGCGCCAAATCGATTTTGTTTATATTTACACAATAAAAGATGGGGATTAATAAAAAATAAAGATAAAAATGGTGATTGACATATGGGCTTTAACAGTCTGGCGGGACGTAGCAAAATTTTTTATACTTTTTTTTTTTTTTAACGCACGTAACAACAAAGTACAAAATTTTTTTTCTTATTTTATGTTGCGTACATATTTAAAAAAATATTGATATTGGATGTTGCTCCCAGCTTTGCTACGATAAATTCAATTAAAATGGCAAAAACTACGATTTTTTTTTTTTTTTAATTGAGCCATTTCTTTTTTTTAACATATCTGTTCAATTTTTAAGATAATTCTTCTAGTCTGTTTAGTTTTACCTAGGTACATATAAAAGAAAAAAACCCATAAAAAATATAAAGCGACTCCTTAAATGCTCTATTACGAAGCTGGTTTAACTACAAATAGATATAAAAATAAAATCGGAATGTTGAAAAAATGCACTCTAAAAATGAGAAACCGAAAATTCAAACTTTTCTCTTGACTTTTTTAGGTTTTATTGATAATTATCATGCTCTTAGGAAAAGCTTAATTGTTTTTTCTAATATTTATTATTATATACATATTTTTTTTGTATATTTAATTGCAATGCATATTATAATTATTATTATATTATTAAGATCGAAAATAAAACTTTTAATTAAAAAAAGTTTCTTTAATTCTTGCTACAAGCTTATTTCTTATTAAATTTTTTAAACAAAGTCCCTTTAATTCATACGCGAGATTGCGTCATTAAAGAAAATTCAGTAATCTTATTCATGGGCCCTAGAGGAAGCTATACTTAATTTGCTATGACGTCAAATAATGTATAACCAGCGGACAATCAAAAATGACTCTAATAATACCCCATTTTTTTTAAATGCTAAGTCTTTTAGAACATAAAAGGGAACAGATGTACTATATAGAATTTCATATACAATAATAGGTCAGAAACATAATTCTAAGTTTTGCTTAAAAAATCACACCACAATGTTTTTCTTCAATATTCATTCTTTTTTTTTAAATCTATGAAACTAACACAAAAAAAAAAACAATTTTTGAATACAAAATTAAAATTTTGAATGAAAATATTTTACTATTTATTATTAAATAAAGAATAAGCAGAGTACACGTTATAAATTTTTTTTTATTGTTTTTTATAAAAAAAATATGAACAATTT
Organism: Chymomyza amoena; assembly: GCA_037043745.1. Taxonomy (NCBI): domain Eukaryota; kingdom Metazoa; phylum Arthropoda; class Insecta; order Diptera; family Drosophilidae; genus Chymomyza; species Chymomyza amoena. The sequence continues at coordinate 13,444 of JBAMAX010001938.1, read as the reverse complement.
AAAGATATATGCAAAACTACGCTTGGCTTTACGTTACAGAAAAAGCATTGGGTTTTAAATTGGTTTAGAAAATAAAAAATTTTTGCAAATTAAGAAAGATCATAAAACTTTTTTTTTTAGGTTTTGAAATAATGTTAGTTAATTGTACAAGTTTTTAAATTTAAAAACCTTTTCTTGTATTTTTTTTTTAATTAGCCACAGTATATTTTACGTAAAATTCTATCAAGAGCTTTTAACTAATAGCTTTTTTAAAGGTGTATTTTTTGAATAATTTTTTTGAAGTTTCATTTTATTATATTATTTTTAATAGTAATGTATATATTTGAATTCTTTTGAAATAGTGTTGAAAATCTATAAAATAAGGTGCTCTAAAAATGGGATCTGAAATCTATCCAAAATATTGACTTTTAGGCGGCAGATATATTTCCAACGGTTTATTGATAGATTTAAAAAAAAATTGTATACGAAACTAAATAAATTATCCTCCATCTAATATTCTTTGTTCAAAAATAATAAACAAAATTTGTTTCTAAAATAGTATCTAAAATCTGATCAGATAAGGACTAGTAGTCATCTTTCTTTATTAAAGGATAATTGATATATATATATATATGCACATATATAATTCCCTGACTGACCCCTGAGGAGGCCAAAAAATTAATTAATAACACAGGTCTACAAATACAGGGGTCATGTGAGTTGTTGGAAAGCTAAGAGTCATTTCCGAAGTAATTTGGTGCGCAGAATCTGAATCCGGCATCAGAACTGCCCCATCACTTCAGGATTTTGAGATATTTAAGGTTATGTACCCAAAAAACGGCGTTTTTTCTTTCCTTTGAGGTTATGTACAGGGCGCAAAAAATGTTTGCGGTCTTTCTCTCCAGTTACATCATTTAGTACAACTCTTACCCTTTAATTTAAGGGTTCAAGAGATCAGCTAACGATTTTTTTTTTCGCAAAGTTATGGCTTTTCGAAGTTACGAGATATATCCCTTAGCATTTGCAATAAGACTTCGAGATAACACAGCTCAACATGGTTCAGTTGCTGGAAAAGCTAAGAGTCATTTCCGAAGCAATTTGGTGCGTAGAATCCGAATCCGGCGTCAGAACCGGCCCATCACGTCAGGATTTTGAGATATTTTGAGGTTACAGTAACCCAAAAAATAACATCATAACAAAAATAACTCCATCACGTCAGATTTTGAGATATTTGAGGTTATGTTATTTTTTGGGTACATAACCTCAAATATCTCAAAAATCCTGACGTGATGGGGCAGTTCTGATGCCGGATTTGGATTCTACGCACCAAATTACTTGGGAAATGACTCTTAGCTTTCCAACAACTGAACCATGTTGACCTCGTGCTATGTAAATGTCAAAACATTATGAAGTTAAATGTGGGTAGTTCCATTAAACACGAAAGATACGATTATCGTAAAAACTCAAACTAATAAATGAATTTTAGTTACCAATCCGAATTTTTGCATGGACAGAGAAGCAGAAATTAGCTTAAATTATTTCGGATACTTTTCCTTGTAGACTAGTGTAATTGTAGTGAATATACTTTACCATTTTTCTAATAAATTAAAAAAATTATAGAAGAACGATGCTTCTAAAAATAGTATCTAAAATCTGATCAGATAAGGACTTGTAGCCAGATTTCTTTTTTAGGTATGATTGCTAAATAGAAAAAAGTTGTATACGAAATTAAGCTATCCAACATCTCATCTTGTCTACCCTTAAAAAACCTAGAAAAATATTTTTTAAGGAACCAGTGGCTCCAAATTTGAATTAAGCCTGAAAAGTCTACTTGAGACATAAATAAAAATTTACTGAGCTGTCCTGAACAGTCTGATTTTATTGAAACTGGATCTAATCAGCTGCTGTGCACACGTATCTGCATGCAGTACTGTATCTATATCTTTTAGTATTTAGTTTCTCAATTTATGTGTTAATCATCTCGATGTCTTTGATGCATTAACTCCGGAGTGTAATTGAAATGTGTTAGTACAGCAAAGACGCTGGCTTAAGATGTACTTAATGCAATGCTGCAAGTATATATATACTAAGTATATACATATAGCTACAACAAAAGCAACAAGAGCAAATCAATTTCTCAAGCAGTTACATTCATAGATACAGATACAGATAAACACAGACACGTGCAAGTTGCGTAGAGCAATCAAGCGCAAATTTGCAAAGCAATCTGAATCTGCTTGCAATCAAAATATACACTTCATCTATATCAAGATCGTATTAATTAAACCATTGAATCAGAAAATTAAGCCAGATACATGCTACCAAGCTCAGCAAATAAAATCTATCTATAAGCTTCAATATCTAGAAATCAAAAAAAAGAAAATGTAGCTTAAGCTGCTGCTGCATAAACTCAAGGCCAAGTAATTATGATTTTTAGCTAAAAAGCAAATAGCTGTGGTGTGTGCCAGAGTATCTGTGTTAGTGTTTGTATCTGTGTGCTTGAATCTCTATGCTCGTGTGTGTTTGCCAAAGCATTTGAGCTTATGCTTATTGGAATTGCGGCTGACATATCGCTTGGTTGACTATGCCTTAGTACAAACACAGCATGGCGTATACGTGATGTGCCAAAAAAAGCGTAAATATTTAATATGCTAATAAACATATGGCATTTCATTAAAAACATTATCATAAAACCAAGTAACGAAGAAAAAACCCAAAATTCCGAAAGCTCATATTGAGATAAGCAAAAACGGCTTGCAAAGTTTAAAAATAATATAAAAACGCCTTTCCCTGCTCAAGGCCCCTACTCTCTGGGAGTCGTCGCTGCGTCCCAGCATGCACATTTACGCTCATAATTTCATTAGCACTCTGAGTTTTTTCTATAAGACTAAGAAAAAAGAAGATGTTGCCAGATGTTGAAGGACTTTGAAAGCACATCCATAGGCAACAGTAGGTTGTGAATGTTGGGTTAAGTATCAAAAATGTTTATATGGAAAATACTCAAGTTGTCACTTTTTTTTCTTAGTGGTTTCTGTAATGCATTGTTATAAAGTCGATGAATTTGTAACCTATGTGTAAAAGATTTACATATTAAATGAGAAAAAAAAAACCTTTGAATATTTTAAGGCCTACGTATAGGTAAGATCTATTTTTAGATTTGCATAGAGCTTTGCCAAAGCGGCAGCACTAAAAAATTACAATTTTCAACAAATATTTGAAAGATTTCTTTCCAGATACCAAAGTCTATATTAGATAAGATGAGTTGAGATGAGATGAGATAATATGGGATGGGATAGGATGAGACAAGATGAGACTAGATGGGATTAGACGAGACTAGATGAGACTAGGTGAGACTAGATGGGACTGGATGAGACTAGATTAGAATAGATGAGACAAGGTGAGACTAGATGAGCATAGGTGAGACTAGATAAGACTAGGTGAGACTACAATAGATGATTATAAATAAGACAAGATGAGACTAGACGAGACTAGACAAGACTAGATTTGCCTAGATGAGACTAGATGAGCCTAGATGAGATCAAATGAGACAAGATGAGATTAAATGAGACTGGATGAGACTACAATAGATAAGCTTAGATGAGACTAGATGAGCCTAGGTGACACTAGATGAGATCAAATGAGGCACGATGATATTAAATAAGACTGGGTGAGACAACAATAGATAAGCTTAGATGAGACTAGATGAGCCTAGGTGACACTAGATGAGACTAGATGAGATCAAATGAGGCAAGATGAGATTAAACGAGACTAGATGAGACTGGGTGAGATTACAATAAATGAGCCTAGATGAGACTAGATCAGATTAAATGATACAAGATGATACAAGATGAGACTAAGAGAGACTAGGTGAGACTAGGTGAGACTAGATGAGCCTAGGTGACACTAGATGAGACTAGATGAGATCAAATGAGACAAGATGATATTAAAAGGGACTGGGTGAGACAACAATAGATAAGCTTAGATGAGACTAGATGAGCCTAGGTGACACTAGATGAGACTAGATGAGATCAAATGAGACAAGATGAGATTAAATAAGACTAGATGAGACTGCAATATATGAGCCTAGATGAGACTAGATCAGATTAAATGATACAAGATGAGACTAGGAGAGACTAGGTGAGACTAGATGAGCCTAGGTGACACTAGATGAGACTAGATGAGATCAATGAGACAAGATGAGATTAAATAAAACTGGGTGAGACAACAAAAGAGAAGCTTAGAAGAGACTAGATGAGCCTATGTGACACTAGATGAGACTAGATGAGATCAAATGAGACAATATGAGATTAAATGGGACTGGGTGAGACTACAATAGATGAGCCTAGATGACACTAGATGAGACTAAATGATGCAAGATGAGACTAGGTGAGCCTAGATTAGAATATATGAGACTAGATGATCTAGATAAGACTAGACATAGACGAGTCCAGATTAAACGAGACAAGATAAGCCGAGATGAGATGATCACCAACAATTTAATTAGATGCAAGAGAAGATGACAGAATATTTTCTTCTCAAGAAAACAATCATAAACCTGTTGCGCAACATTTTAAAATATCTTCAGGAACTGATTTAAATACAACTAGATTTACGAGTGAGTTTGCGTTCAAAATTTCAAACTATTATTTGACCTTCAAAAAGGTTAAACTGAATGGAATTAAATTGGATTAATTGAACTGAAAGAACTGAGTGCCATTTTTATTGCTCAAATATTTTTCAACATAGACCATCATCTTGTCCAAACAATTACCGTAGCGGTCTTTGACTACAAAGGGACAACAAAGATTATTAAATCAATCTGGTATCTGATATTCTTCTTCCTTTATACATAATAGCCATAAGTTTATAGCCACTTCGTTGTCTGAGCTTTCTTCTGTACAGAATCAGAACATTGGCCTTCATTTTGTCCCAACAAATACTGGAAGAGTCTTTGAAGACAACAAACAAAGAAAGCTGATACCTGACAATCTTCGTACTTTAAAGAACAGACGTACATCCTTCAAAGCCATTCGGATTGTGCACATAACCTCACCGTTATCTTAGCTTTCTTCTGTATAGGATTAGGCTTTTACAAATGTTTATTTTGGAAAATTTTCTTTAGAACGCCTATATAATCTCTTTAATGTTTTAACTTTCTTCTGCATAGGACCGCTTATGAAAAGATGTTTCATTTTTAAGATTTTTGTTCCGATAGCCTTAACAATGTAAGGGACAGCAAAGTTTTCTGCAGTTTTGAAGAAAAGGCGTATATCTTAAATGGCAATTGAGACTATCTGTACAATCATCTCGGTATTTTTATTCTTAATCCAGTAACTCCTGTAGAACTTATTAAAGACTACAGGATTTTAAATTTTATTCAATCTTTTTGATATCTGACTTAACTCCACTTTTGAAGAACCAACATAAGCTTTTAATAGCTATCTGCATTCAGCTGAAAAATGTTGTTTAAATATCAAGTTCATCATCATCATGTCTTAATTATACACCCTACATATGTTACCTAAGTTCATCATCATCAACTCTTAATTATGCACCCTATATATGTACATAAGTAGCTTTAAGCTGAGAAGAGAGCATTAAAGACTCGTTTTAAAATTACTCACTAAATCTTGTAATAAAAATGTTTCCTTCCTCTGCTACTTTATCAGCTCTTTTTCAAAAGCTTTCCGCTCCTATTACAGCATTATGCAAATGTTACAATAAGCTCGCAAACTGAATCTCGCAGGACAATGGGAAAAAACAACAAAAATTAAGCAAAAACAAAGCTTACAAGCAAAAACAAGTTGACAAAGAAGTAAAAAACAGAAATCATCTGAACATTTTTCTGATCTATTCTGTTTTAAAGAGCAACAATGAAAAACTATGTAAAATATAAGTAGGTGTCAAAATGGGCGTGAATTTGTAATACTTTACTGGGTATTATTTTGAGCTGTGCTAAATATGTATAAGTTCATAGAGGGTCTTCCATAAATCCATTGTGAACTTTATATTTAAATTGCAGATTTTTTGGAGTAAGTTTGTTTACAAGCCTTCCATTTAATAATATTCTTTAAATGACTTGCAGAACTTGATCTAAAAGTTTGAAATTTTATTAACTCTGGAGTAAGTTTGGCTGGATCTTATTATTCATATTTTAACTCTGATGTTCTTCTGCTGTATTCTGTATCTTAAATAAGTTAAACTTGAATATTTCTCTAAAAATAGATATATTATTCCTGCATTTTATTACTACTACTACTACGAATTCTGAACTTCTAAGAGGAGCATAGAGGCATTTTATTAGGTATAAAAATGTTGACAAAAATCAGTGTGGTACCGATTGTGTTCGTAAGCATAAACATATCGAAGTGAGTTTTCCACTATATGATAGCCATACCCCATTAAAGGTGCACAGTATAAGTTTTATTTCTATAGATTGATTTCTTCTTATTATTCTTTATACAAATGGATTTACAAAAATATCAGTGTGGTACCGATTGAGCTCGTATGCATTAACAATGCGAGCTGAAACTTACACTATGTCGAAGCCACACCACATACAAGGTGCCCAATGTAAGTTTCACTTCTATATGACAAGCTTTATGTCCACTGTCTTTTGGACTGACACTATAAGAAATTCTCCATCGTTGATTTCAGGAGACTCTTTAGTTCTCATGGGTCTTTACACCCAAAGCCTAATGGAAGTTCGTACATTATTATTGAAAGAACATTTATTTAAAAAAAAAGGGTTAATACAAAGAAAAAACAACAAAAAACAGTGTGGTACCGATTGTGTTCCTATGCAGGAACGTATCGTGGTAAAACTTACTCTAGGTCATAGACACACCTTATGCGAAGTGCAGAATGTAAGTTTCATTTCTATGGATTGATTTATTCTTATTAATCTTTATTTAAATAGGCTTCCAAAAAAATCAATGTGGTACCGATTGATTTAGTACGTATAAACATATCGAGGTGAACCTTATTTTGTGTTATAGCCACTCCTCATACGAGGTGCACAATTCAAGTTTCACTTGTAAACGATAATCTCTTCCACAGAATATATGCCCACTGCCAGTCTCTTCCACTGACTCTATAGGAAGTTCTGCAGTGTGGTACCGATTATGTTTGTATGCTTGAACTTATCGATGTGACTTTTTAGCTATGTCATAGCCATATCTCCTGCAAGGTGCAAAATGTACGTTTCACTTCTCTATGTTGATCTAGTCTTTTCCACTAACTCTAAAAAAAGCTATCCAGCGTTAGTTTCGGAAGAAATTATAGTGCTCATGAGTCCTCTCTCCCCAATTTGCTTAATGAAAGTTTAAATATTATTTTTTATTGGAAGACTAGAGCCAACAAAAGAAATCTTTGTGGTACCGATTGTGTTCGTATGAGTCAAAATAGCGAGGTGAAGCTCACACTATATCATAGCTACACCTCATACGTGGTGTACAATATAAGTTTCATTTTAAAACGTTTATGTTGTCTGAAGAAAATATGCCCATTGCTAGTCCCTGCCACTGACTCCATAAGAATTTGTCTAGTTTTACTTTCAGAAGAATCTTAAGTTGCCATGGTTCCTCTCTTCTAAATTTGTTAAATGAAAGTTCGAACATTATTATAGACAGTCCTTTTATTAACAAAGAGTTAAGCTAATTTACTTAAAAAAAAAATCATTGTGGTACCGATTGTGTTTGTATGCCTTGACATATCGAGATGATATTTGCTATATGTCAGTGCCACACCTCATGCGATGTGCACAATGTAAATTTCACTTCTATACATTGATCACTTCCATAGAAGTTATGTCCTATGCACGTTCTTTCCGGTGACTTTATAAGAAATCTCTACCACTGACTCTGTAAAAACTTATTTATAACTTTAATACTTTACTATTACTTTCAGAAGAATCGTAAGTTCTCATGGCTGCTTCTCTTCCAAATTTGTTAAATCAAAGTTCGAACCTTTTTATTGAAAGACCCTATATTAAAAAAGAGTTAAGCTGATAATGCGCTCTCGCTCTTAAGCAGCGCATACTGAATTTATATATATATTATACTTATTTATATATAGTATACATTTAAGCACATATGTATCTGTGTATGTATTATGTATATTTGTATATAATTAGTATGCATGTTTGCACTTTGTCAGAGGCAGTGTAAACTTTTCATTATAAATTGCGCTCGACTTTTGGATGAACGCAGCACGCGCCAAGACATAATGGCAATAATGACTCAAGAAATAAAATTAAAAAACCAAAAGAAAAAAAAAAATTAATTTAAACAAATTTTTAATTAAAGCTTATATGACAAAAAAGCCTGGCACATAGCAACAAATTGCGAGTTCGTTGGCCGCTCCCAGTTCACAAATATACTCAGATGGGAACTCCTAATATTTGCATTAGATGTGGGGGTGTTGGCATCGTTAGATCTTCCAGTTGTTGTTGTTGTTTTTGTTATTGTTGTTACTGGCTGTGCTTACTTTGACTGATGAAGATTTATAGTACTTGAGGTTATTGCTGCGGTTGCCAAGGTGCAGCATGCCCCCAACCCACAACGCACACTTGAGGCAATTTATTTGGAGTGCTACGTCACAAGTTCTACTTACACCCAACAGCCCGGCCCCATCGTCATCGTCATCTTCATCGTTGACATCTTTGACTGTCATTTTGCAATCATTGGTGCGTTTCTATGGCTGGCATAGGAGCTGGATCCGTCGTAGTCCTAGCTCCAACCCAGAGCCACTTACTGCCAAACCGCGACAGTGACAAATTGCAAATAATTTCATTTTGGCTTTATTTGCACTCGATTATTCACTTTAACAAGTCGCTTTAATTAAATCGACTAGAACCAGAACCCCTCGAATACTCGTAGATCTAGCCAGAGTTATGATTTGGCGGTTTGACTAATCTTTTGTGTAACTATTATATACAAAAACACAAAGCTTTTAGCTCTAACCGAGTACAAATGTGTTTTAACCCCTTCACGACCCCCTTAACTGCTAAGCGCACTTAACTCACAGTAATTAACGAATTTGTATGCACGTCTACTTTTCCCTGTAAACAACTAGGGGCTGTCTCTTTGGAGTGCCAAGGGTTGTTTAGTTTATAAATACTAAATAGAGAGTGAAAAAAAGAAGGAAAATGATGAAAAAAATGAAGAAAATCGCACTTGAAGCTTAAAAGCGCCAAGTGGCAAGTAAAGCAGTCGTACTGAGCCATAAGTAGCTACTGCCACCTACCCACATTTGGGGCATATTGCAATTTTTACTTTCTTCTTGATAAAAATGTTTACAGCACTTGCTAATAGAGATGGGCGCGTGACAAATTTTTTTAAGGCACGAACACGAAGCTACTAAGTTTAATTAGTCTAAATAGTTTTATTCTAAGCGAAAATGTTTTGACAGCAATTTTATAAATAATTTGCTTGTTTTAAAAAATTTTAATCATTTTTCCATTTATATATAATTTTTTCTTTTTTTTAATTTCTACCTACAAAATATATTTTATAAAACTTTGTAAACTGATGAATTAAAATAAATAAATTCTACAAAATAAAACAATATAAGAAAATGTCTTAAATCTCGTAACATAAGTTTTTAAATCAACGCAATTTGGCATAATCAATATTTTTGGCTTAAATAATTAAAATAGTTTGTTTTTAGTTCATTTTAATAAGACTACACAAAATAAAATTTTTTTTATCTAAGTTCCATAGATTTGTTCAAAAGAATTTTTTATATTTTTTTTTTCAAAATTTTTTTTACAAAAATATTTTATAAGCTATTTAAACTAATAAATAAAATTAAAAAATTATCAAAATAACTAAAAATTATAAATTTCGCTATATTTTAGTGTCTAAATTAAAGATTTTAGGCTTATTAAAAAAAATTTAAAACAATTTTTTTTATAAAAAATGTAATAAAAATTAAAAAAAATTTGTAATACCTTTTTGACTGACCTACTGAGTTCTTATATTTGATTAATTTATGTTTTTAATCTGAGTTGTCCTAAAATAAATTATTTAAATCTACTTAATTTATTTATTAATTTTTTTTAAACTAATTTTTTGCCAATTACCTATAAGTTCTAGGTATAATCAATATAAAATAAAATTTTTAAACAAATGGATAAAATAAAAATTATTTAAAAAATCAAAATAACAAAATTTTAGTCTTAAAATTAACACATTTTGACTTAATTTTAACAAATTTTATTATGAACTATAGAAAATTTTTTGATATTTTGATTTTGTTTAAGTCTAAGTTTTATAAAAAAAAATGAATTCAAATAAATATTTTTAAATTTGATTTTTTAGATAAAAATTTTTTAAAATGAATTTTTTTCCATTTTTTTTTAATTCTAGGTAAAAAAATTTATTTTATAAAATTTTTAAATTATGAATAAAATAAACAAATTATTAAAAAATATAACTTGAAAATATCATAAATTTCTGTTTTAAATTAGCGCAATTTTCTTAATTTAAAAAAGTCTTTTCGTTTCATTGTGAGTGAACTACAAAATTAATTTTTTTTTGTCGAAAATCAAATAATTGTTAAAATTAAATTTTTACTTTTTTAAAAAACAATTTTATCACATGCATTTTTTTAAAAGGAATACATCAAAAGAACTCAAATATCTTTGGAATTATTTAAATAATTTTTTGTATAAAATTTATTAGATTTAATTGGAAAAAAAATAAATTTTTGAAGTTATCGTTGAACAAATTTTTGCTCCAATTTAGTTTTTATTTATTTCTTTAACATACAAATATTTTCAAATTATTAATTTTTTTAATGCGCTTTGAATACAATATATTTTTTTATTTTAATTCCCTATTTTAGTGGGCATTTTATAAACGATATCTTGGCAGTTGTTGAAATATTTTAATGATTTTGTAGTTAAATATATATTTTTTACCAGCATATTTTTTTTTGTAGTTCACAGGCATTAAAATTTATTTTAAGTTTTAAAACTAATGAATAAATTAAAAAAATTATAAAAAAATAAATAATGAATAAATCATTATATTCCCAAAAATTGAGTTTTTTTTGCCTTAATTTAAAAAAATTCTCTTTATTTTATTGTGCCTAAACTACAGAATATATTTGATTTTTTTTAATCTAAGATGTCTAAAAAATAGTTCAAATACAATTTTTGTTTAAATTTTACTTTTTTTAAATTAAACAATTTTTCTAAAGGGTTGGTAGAATAAATAAATATAAATAAATATAAATAAACATAAATAATTAAATAATTATGAGAAAAAAATATTAATATATTTGCAATTATTTAAATAATTTTTCGTTAGCTATAATTTTAAGTTTTTAGCATTAAATTCAACTTTTAACATAAGTATTGAAAAAATTTAAATTTTTAAAGTTATCGATAAATTAATTTTTTCCTTAGTTTTGTTTTAATTTTTTTTTAATTATTTCTTACACATTTTAAGGTTTTTGTATCATCATTTAATAGGTTCTTTGCATATAATATTTTTAATTTATTTTAATGTAATATTTAAGACTCATTGCCAGAAGGTTGTTCGTTCGAGAAACTCACGACTCACGACGCTTGCTCATCTCTAATCGCTACCCTTTTCTTCGGCGAAGGGCGGCGCGGCGCGTCTGTTTGCTTTGGGTTCCGTTAATGAATCCGGTTTATTAATAGCCGCTCGTATTTCTTCACTTGATTATACGTATAATTTGCAGCATATCGTGTTCTCCTCGCTGTTTACTACTTTTGTTACGTTTCTTTTCGTTTGCTTCGTTTCATTTCCTTCATTCTTGCTTTATTTATTATCCGCTGCTTTTTGCTGCTTTGGGTTACATTTAATGATTCGCCATTGTATCTTTCTGCTTATTTAGCCCTTTTTTTCTGTTGTTGTTGTTGTTTGTTGCTCTTTATTTTTTATCCAGAGTGGCCAGAATGCATTTTAGCCATAGATATTTTTTGGCATAATAAGCAACACTTTTTCTCTCTCTCTCTCTCTCTCTCTCACTTCACGCTTTGCATCTTTTTCTAATTAAAGAGCTTTTTCCAGCTTAAAACTTGGGCTTAATTCTGAGAAATTCGTTGCAAAAAAGGCTTTATATTAATGAGTAAATGAATAATTAAATAAACAAATAAGTGAAATACTAATTTTACAGTCTACTAAATATTTATGTAAATGCTAATTTTTTAATGTATCTTTTTTTATTTACAGGTAACGAACTGTTTTTTATTTAAAGCTAAAACAAAAAACTGATGAATTATTGGGCAAGTATATAAGAAAAAACAATCAAAGTACAATATTTCCCATTACTGACAGCTGAAATATGCTATATTTTCCAAGAACTGATAAAGGAACCTACAGCTAAGAGTTCAAATAATTATGTTCTTTCGAATAAATCCATAACGAATTCAATTTCGTCAATTGGATGTTGTTTATTAATTAAATAAATAATTATTTTTGATTAATAGCAAAAAACATTTCAACACTGCGAAAAAAAAATGACATATAACAAATTTAATGAAGATCTCAGCGGGACTTAAGTACATCAGATTAGATTATTTTTATGCCGTGTACCGTATGGTAGAAAGGGTATATTAAGTTTGTGCAAGCCGAAAATGTATGTAACATACATATAGAAGGAGACGTCGGAGACACCCCAAAGTTACCTAAAATATGATCAGGGTGAATAGAGAAGTCGATGATCACCATTGTTCGTCTGTCCGTCCGTGTGAACGCCTAGATCTCAGAGATGGTAAGAGCTAGAGTTACCAAACTTTCACATTAGATCCCATATTAATCCATAGGAGACAAGTTTATTTTATTTTTTTAATATCGGGGATAAATTATATAGCTCCCATGGGGGTGTTTGAGACGACCTCGAGAAAAAAAAACGTTTTAGATGAATTTATCCTTTGTTTGTGAAGATATCGTAACCAGATTTGGCGTTTTTTAGACCACTTAAGCAATGTGCCAAATTTGAACAAAATCGGTTGACAATATCATATAGCTCCCATAGGTCCGATCTTCCAATAAATCGATTTTTTAACAAAATTTATTGTGTTTCGTTTGTTTGTTGAGATATTCGGACCAAATTTGACATTCATGAGTATTTTATAGTTCCTAAGCACTGTTTCAAATTTAATCCAAATCGTTTGACTAGATCATATAGCTCCCATAGGCCCAATTGGTCCAAAAACACGTTTTTTATACAAAATTCGATGTGTTTCGTTTGTTTGTAAAGATATTTGAACTAAATTCGGCAATCAGATTTTTTTAAGGTATTTAAGAACTGTGTCAAATTTTATTGAAATCGGTTGACTATATCATATAGCTCCCATAGGAACGATCGGTCAAAAAAAGTTGTTGCTTAAAAATTCTTCTGTTTTTGGTTTTTTGTGAAGAAATCAGACTTTATTACAAGCTAGTGGTATAGGGTATCCTAAAGTCGTCCGCGCCCGACTTTACGTCCG
>JBAMAX010001937.1:0-117912 GCA_037043745.1 Chymomyza amoena | reverse complement strand
TTTTCTGCTGCTGCTTGCTTATAGTTTCTGTTCGCCTGGTAGCTGAAATTCGGTCAGAGTCAAAATTTTGCGAAACTCTATTGAAATTTTTTGATTTTTTTTGCGTAAATTCTTCCATCCAGAATATTTGATATTTAAGCCCAGCAGCTGAAACAAAAAAACCCGCACCAAATAGGAAAAACAAAAGTTTAATTTTTGTTAATTACATTTATTTTTGTATGTATATTTTTTAAATTTTTTTATTTATTTTTTTGTTGTTTTTTTTTGTTTTTTTCCATTTCGATTCTTTTGTGTTTTCTCTTCATTCCATTTATTTATTATATCCGCACTACACAACTGCTAGATATTTTTTAATATTTTTTTTTAATTTAATTTTCCACTTTGCTTTATAGACTAACAATATCAGCCATATATAATCGTATCGTATCGTACATTTAATATTTATGTAAGTATTAATATTTTGATTTCTTTAGATTGCGCACAAAAAAAAAAATTTACTTATGACTTAAACATTTATTTAGATATATGTAGGTAGGTAGTATTGTGTGTATGTATATGTTTCTATGTATGTATTCATTAATTTATGCAATGTTTTTTTTTAAATTTTATTTTTTATTTTTAATAGATAAATTTAAATGTTGCTTATATACTTTGGTTTTTCACTGCTAGCATTTTGTTTTATATTTTTTTACTTAAGATTTACACATCGAATTGATTATATTTATTTTGTAATGTATTGTAGCTGCTCATAATTTATTAAAATACATATAAGCTATGTATTTTTATTTGCTAATTAAAATTACAAAAAAAAATATATATATATATAGTTTATATGCGCTTTTTTTTATTAATTAAAATATATTTTGGCGCTTTTAATGGAATTGTGTGAGATTTTGTTTGTTTATTTGTTTTTTAATTAAAAATGAAAATATTGTTATTAATAAATACAAGTTTATATTGTAACTAATGTGTATGAATTTATTAATATAAATACATATATATAAGTAAATATTTGTAACATTTTTACATTTTTTTTTTTAAGCTTTTTGTTTAATAATTTTACGTTAGTTAAATTTTTTGCTGCGTTTAACTTTACACTAAGCATACAAAAAAAAATATTTTTTAGCCTCACACTAAACTATAAACTTAAATAATAATCAACAATGTTGCGCTAAATGTATTTTTTTTAATAATTATAAATATTAATAATTATTTGTTTTTAAAATGAGCAATGACTGAACTTTTGCACAGACTTATTTTTTAAATAAATGGTTTAGTTAAAAAAAAAAAACTACTATATGCTTTTTATATTTATGTATTTATAATATTTACATAAAATTCATCATAATATGGAAATGGACGTGCCGCATTTGTATATATGTATTAGTTTAACAAGTAGCGGCCTTTAAATAAATTTTGTAAAAATCATAAATAAAAAAATAAAAATTATAAAATTTTTCGGTGGGGATATTTAATTTATTTATATAAATGTAGCAGCATAAAAAAAGCAAAAACTATTTAAAATAGTTAAAGTTTACAACGAAAATATTTTAATAAAATAAAAAAAAAATAAGCCGCCGCTTTTACTTGTTTTAGCTGTTTTTTGGCACTGTTTGTATTTTTTATAAATTTAAATTTATTTTGGCACCGCCGGCCACGAAATACAACAAAGCTTGAAGCTTTTGTTGTATTTCAAAAGCAAAAAAAAAATATATATATAAAAAAAAAAAATTACTAAAACAAATTTTTTAATTTAAAACAATTAATAAGCATAAAAGTCAACAGTTTTTTTTTTTGCAAAAAGACAACAATAAAATAAACTCAAACTGCGTTTAATATTGTCGCTTAACATTTGTTTAAATAATTACAAAGCGCTTAATTAAAATTAAGTTTATTTTTTTTTCACGCGCAGTTATTTTTTTTTTTAGGCTTCAGCAAAATAATTCGTTGAAATGTTTTTAAATTAACTCTTACAAGAAATATATTTTTAACTCAGTCAAAGCAAATTTAATAAAATTTATAAACTTTTAACTATATATATATATATAGCAGCATATATATATAGCATATTTGTGTACATAGTTTGCTTTATGTATTATGTTGTTTGTTGCAGCAGCAAGTTTGTTGTTGCCTCAATTTCGATTATAGAATTTTCTTTGGTAGCGCTTGCAGCTGCTGCCCATGCTACCCACGCCTCCACCGCCGGCGCTGCCGCCAACTCCATTGCCCACGCCCATGCCAACACCGCCCATGCCCGCCATGCCCAAACCCACACCGCCCATGCCTGCCATGCCCAAACCCATGAGCTGGTGCTGATGTTGATGTTGCTGCTGCTGCTGCAGCTGCATGTTGTAATGAGCGCCGTTGCTGCCACCCGCGCCGCCGCCGCTGCCGCCGTAGTAGTGCTGGCCGCTAGTGCTATGGGCTTTATTTTAGCTGGACGCACCCAGCGTATTCTTCATATGTGCAGCGGCAGCTGCAGCCGCTGCAGCGGCAAAGGGTGAACCCACGCCGCCGGTTGGTGTCTGCGGGCCATTGTTGTTGTTGTTGTGATCGCCGGGTGTGCGCGGTCCATTGACCATGGCACTGCCATTGCCGGTGACTGCAACGCCAGCACCAGCGCCAGCTCCACCGCCGCCGCCATTGGCACCAGGACCGCCGCCTAGCAAACCGCCAGTTGCACCTGCTGCACCCGTTGGTGAACCTTGACCCAAGGTGCTGACATGACGTTTCAGCATGGGATGATTAGCCATGGAGGCAAAAACCAGACGCTCCTCGTAATCATATTCGCAGAGTATTTTATTCTCGCACAAATAGAAGCGATCTCCAACGCAAAATCTGGAAGAAAAAATAATTGTTTTAGTAAAGGGTGCTTTTTTTGAGCAATTAAATTTACTAGTAATATGAATGATAAAGTGTCAAATTTGGTTACGATATTTCTAAAACTTTTTTTTTCGAGGTCCTCTGAAACATTCCCATGGGAGCTATAATATAACCCAGATAACAAAAAAATTAAATAAATTGTCTCCTATGAAATAATATAAGGGATCTAATCAGAAAAAGTGGCCAAACGTCATCAGCAATGCCGACCTATATAAAAAGTGGAACCTTCAATCAAGCTAAGGAAATGGAGATGGATAGGCCACACACTGCGGAAGGATGCGAAGGAAGTTTGCTGTCAAGCTCTTGATTGGACTCCCCAAGGAAGCCGCAAAAGGGGCCGCCCTAAGATGGAGGAGGTCGCTACAAAAGGAGGTCGATGAATGCGGATAATCATGGAACTAGCTAAAATTGCTAGCCAAAATCCGAACCAGGTGGAAGTGCTTTAATGAGGCCCTATGCTCCAACCGGAGATAAACGAATTGATGATGATGAATCTGAAAATTGGAGGATGGAGTCAATCGCAGAAGTGCATGCTAATGCGAACAATTTCTGATCGCCATTCACTTGGGAGTGACCAGAAATGATTCTTTTGCTGAACGGTTCAAGCAGCTCACAAACTTCCGACTCTCAATCAAGTATCCTCTGGGTAACCCCTGGGAGCTAGCTACTTGTGAGAAGGCGAATCATGGCTTCACGATCATGTGGCGATCCACAACGTAGCGTCTGTACTCAGAATGATCGGCTGCAAAAGGCGTCTGCTTCCCAGGTTAGGGGCGGCCTATTTAAAAGTGAACTGTCACTGCGAGTAGAGCTCTCAGGAAAAACTTTGAGCTTATAACTTACTGTCAGAATCATCCTGCTCATTCACATATTTCTTTATAAACATGAGGAGTAAACCCGAGGAATATTCATTCTCCAAGTGGTACCCGTATTCCTGCTGCTAATCCAACTGCTTCGGCAGCATGCACGACGGATTTGGAGGTGCAAACCTCATGTTTTGGAAATGACAATATAATGGAAACCATCTATGGCCCTATGATCCACTAGGAGTAACAGGACATAAGAAGAATCTGAAAATTTGGTTGCTCTAGCTCTTACCATCTCTGAGATCTGGACGTTCATTTGGAAGTCTTAAGCAATATATCCTTGCAATGTGTGGTGGTGTACTAGGTATTCCAAAGTCGTCTGCGCCCGACTTTGTTAGACTTTATTTAGTAAGTCCTTAGCACAATAGACTTGGGAATAAGTAGAACAAGTTTTCAAGCTATAGTATTTATTCTACAAACCAAATGTTTGGTCAAATCTTTGTGCGATTTTCTTTCTCTGAGGGCAGCGACTTATGTTCAAGGCTCCCCCCTCAGCGGAAACGATTTTTCCACATGCTTAACTCTGCTCTCAATTTTTGTATATATATTTCTCTTTTCAAAATGACAATTCCAGTCGTTTAACTGTAAATGCAAGCATTACGGTAAACTCTTTTTGTAACTGCAAACTGTAACTGTAAATGCGACTGCCAACTGACTGCACAAAAGTTTCATAAAACAAAAGCACAAAGCAAAGACAATCACAACCCAAAGCAAAATCAGACTCCCTCCCCATCACCCATACCCAGTTCCTGCCCACTTACGCAGTCAGGACGCTGTTCCTGACGAAGACATTCGCCGGCGCAAAGAGGAAGTGAGATAAACATTGGAAATGTCGCAGCAACTGTCAGGCGGCCCCAAGTGTAATGGCCAACTGGCAGAGTCAGAGTACGGAGAGTACGTTGCAACTGCACGCGGGTTGCAGGAGCAGGTGAAGTTAACTTTTGGCCCGGAAATGTAAAGAGACGACCTGGCAGAGCATTATATACAATATTATAATATCGATTCAAAAGGTAGCAGCAGCTACCTACTTATATGCTTTGAACATATTTATGTTTGTCAGAAGTTTGCCGGTTGAGCACACGACAGAGATCTATTGATTAAGACAGACAATTACAAGAAGTTCGAGGAGAACCTGGAAGCAACTTGCAAATTTGGGCGACGTTCCGGCTGGATTGATTGGATCGGATTTCTTGGAATTTGTAGGATTATATATTACACTTGGACCCAACTTAAATATTAGTTTTAGCTCACAAAAGACATGCCGCTAACCACTTACGATCCATACAAAAATAATTTCATGAAGAGAAGTGGAGAAGTAATCTGTCTCCTTTTCCGAGTGTTCTATGGTAGTTGGATATTTTGTGGCTCTTAAGGATTCTGGCAGAAAGGTGTTCCGTATGGTATGTTGGAGATCATGCATCAGGCTATAGAGATGACTGATCTATTTAATCTTTTCTGCCGCGGAAATAGTATAGAAAGGAAGTCCCTCAACAGGTAACTGGCAGTTTAGGCGGCATTTGGGGATTGGCGTCCCATCAAAGAATTGGCCCGTTGTGATACCGCTGTGTGGACATTAAACACACTTCCTCCACTCTGGAGGTCTCCTATATGATCTTAAAGTTACATCCATCCAGCGGCCTGAATAAACCTCGGCTGCTTGGACTCTTTTCTGAGAGACCAGAAAAATTTGATTTAATTGGCAATTCATTGAGGAACAGCGTTGCTTAGCCAACTACCAGGAAACAACAAAACCCAATTTCTCTTAAGTATACCCTAAAATGAACGCCTCAGTAATAAAGTGAAGGTTGAGCAGCTTCTTATTTGAAGATCATAAGAGCTGGGAGCAGGAACATTCTACAGAAAGCGCGTCTTCTAAGTCAATAGAGCCATATCCGTAGAGCTTGTTTCTTGAAGGCCATAAGAGCCAAAAGCAGGAATACTTGTTAGAAAAATCAAGAAGTTCGTAAAGGTTCCTGGTATATAACAGCTCATTTACAGCGATGAGAAAAAGCTTAAAGCAATATACATACATATTCCCAAAGCGACTGGTGTAGAGATTTTTTTTTCGAAATAAGAAGTTTGAAATTAATGCTACAAAGTTATTCTTCTTAAGGCCCCTTTGTATCCTCTTCGTTTCAACTTTTTTAGATAATGCGTCTTCTAAGTTCATATACACAAAGCATGTTTCTTAAAGATCAGAATATTTTTCAGTAAAAACAGGAAATTTGTTAAGATTTCTGGTAATAATAAAATAATATCTCATCGATAAGAATGAGAAGAAGCTTTCTGAAAATAACATATTTCCAAAGCGCCTTGTAAAAGATCTCTAGTTCAAATAAGAAGTTTGCAATAATTGTTAAGTTATTTTTCTTAGACTAGGGGCCTTCGCATCCTACTCTCTTTCACTTTTTTAGAGAGTGCGTATTCGAAGTCCATAGAGCTATATCCACAGAACTTGATTCTTGAAGACTATAAGAACTGGAAGCGGGAAAATCATCTTATATCCTAATTCTTGACTTGCGTTATATTTTTGATATTGATCCATTGTTGCGTTAAAAAATACTGATACCAATTCGATATATTGCAAATTTAAAACAATTTCTTTTTAAATTTTTGGCATACATAATCTTTTCTAAGGACCGACCTGTAAGGTGGCATATTTGAAGCATAGTTGAAATACGATGAAAACTATAGAAGTTCGGGACGATTCCTGATATTTCTACTATAATCAGCTTAATTGCGCCTAGAAACTGGAATTGTAAAAACATCTACTCGTATTTCCGAAACGGATTGTGAAAGAATACGAAATTTGGTATATAAATAACACTTAGACTAGGGGGCTTCGCACCCCTTTCCCTTGCGGCTAGCTTTGACGTGCTAGAAAAACATCGACGTTTTCGACGTGTAAGGTGGGATATTTTAAGCATAGTCGAAATACGATGAAAACTATAGAAGTACGGGACAATTCCTGATATTACTACTATAATCAGCTTAATTGCGCCTAGAAGCTATTGGAAAATCATCTATTTCCGAAACGGATTGTGAAAGAATACGAAATTTGGTATATAAATAACACTTAGACTAGGTGGCTTCGCGTCCTATTCCCTTACGGCTAGCTTTGACGTGCTAGAAAAACATCGACGCTAACGATGCTTATATCGATATATCGATGTTTAAACTACGAGATAATATAAGCTTTGATTTTTTTATACCGACCAGATGTTGTATCGTTTTAACAAAGTCTTTATAAACTGATGTCATATAATATTTTTATATCATCAAAAAAAAAGCAAACTGCATTGGATTTTTTTTTCTTGCTATTGTTTATGCTTTACAGCAAAGTTTTGCATAATTTCCTGTCGTCATCATGCAGCCGTATAGAGAGTAGAGAGTGCAGGGAGAGAGTGGAGAGAGTCCGGAGAGCGATAGAAGGAGTGTGAGTGGAGGACGCATCGACGAATATTGTCGTCGTTATTGTGCATTCGGAAATCTTTTTGGTAACTGTATCTGGCACCTGGCAACGGGAATCCACAACCGCCATGTTGCGGCAGACCGTTAGCGCCCGCAGCTTCGCCATTTTACAATTTTTTTTCTTGTTTCTCCTCTTTTTTTTTGCATTTCCTGTTGACAATTTTGTTGTTGTTGTACAAGTTGTTGCTGCTTTTTTTTTTGATATTTATTTTTGCTTTTTTGTCGATGATATTTGTACTGCCCGGATGTTCGAATCGTAGTCAACACATGTTGATAGGGCTGTATACATAGTATGTACCCAGCTACCCACCCCGTACCCCTCCGCGTATACGTCACAGGTGCTGCCAAAAGTTTTTTGTTTTCATATTTTTTAACTTTGTTGACTCTTTTGCTGCAACCAAAATTTTCTTTTTTGCTGCTTTGTTTTGCAAGATAAACAAAGCGCGTTTTTCAACGGAGACAACGCCCTCATGGCCAGCAACTCCTCTGCCACGCCCACACCTATGTTCCAGGCCATGTGAACATAAACTGTCAATCGATTTACTAGAGCGGCAACAGCAACAGCAAAATGTTGACGTAAATCAAAAGCCAAATTTCATATCCGCTGTAAGTCTGCTGTAAGCTGATTTGCTTTGGGGCTGAGGGGGTGGCTACTAGAGCGGTTGGGGGCTGCCGGAGCAGAATTCGAAACGCCAGCATACCATACGTAGTACTTTTCAAACTTTATAAAAATGTCTTTCTTTGGTTTTTTTGTGTTTTTTAGTGGGTACGGGCTCATGTAATACGAGCTTTGTCGAGCAGGAGGTGCTGCTTTTTTTTTTAGGGGGTTACGTTTGGTTAGTCAGCTTTGCAGTCAGTAAAGTTAAGGCCTTTGCTTACTCTCCGAGGTGCTAACATAAATATTGTGACAAAGCTGCTCTTCAGGTTACAAGCCACGGAGATACCCAAGACTAGTTATGTACTCTTTTGGTCATTTATAAATGGCTAATGGTTGGATAAAATTTAGTCGTATTTGATAAAAAATTAAAGGTTAAAATTCTCTACAAAATCGGAATACTGGATTATCTTCTACAACTAATCGTTCCTGATATATACCTTGGAATGAGGGAAGTGCTCTGATGTGAAAATTCCATAAAAATGCGTCTTGCACATGCATTGCTCGCTGAACACTTTATCTTGTGATGGGTTTGTTATACATATGAAAAAATGATCTAAAGCGATTCTCATTGTACGCCTTACTATTTAAAGCACTGTAAAACTGCTATTTGCAAAAAAACCGTTTTTGCGACTTTTGACCTTTAATATCTGGAGACGGGGTCTTGATACTCATGGGTACTTTAAAAGTTGATCTTAAAATGTTAGAGCCATTATTCATGTCAAGTTTGAACTTATTATCTTTCAATTCCGAGGAGTTAGGCTTATTTGTCAGTTTTCGAGGTACTGTTTACTATGGCGAACTTGCGAGGTACAGTCACAAAAATAAGCATAACTTCTACAGTTCTAAGAGTTACCAAATTTAATTTTTTTTTACTTTTTCATTGAATTTCGACGCATAAAATGACATTAGCACTTTTTTTTAATATCACTCTTGAATTTGAAAATTAAAAACTAAAAATAATAAAAAATTAAAAAAAAAATCTTTAAAAAAATCGATTTTTTTTTAAATTTAATATTTTACCTGTCATGACAAAAAAAAAAATCGCGTCAATATCCTTATGCGTTTAAAAGAAGCTTATCAAAAAATAGTTTAATAATGAAAAACCCAATATTCCGCTATCGATAGCTCAATAAATAACACAGGTACAAATACAAATACAGGGGTCATGTGAGTTGTTGGAAAGCTAAGAGTCATTTCCGAAGTAATTTGGTGCGTAGAATCTGAATCCGGCATCAGAACTGCCCCATCACTTCAGGATTTTGAGATATTTAAGGTTATGTACCCAAAAAACGGCGTTTTTTCCTACTTTTGAGGTTATGTACAGGGCGCAAAAATTTGGTGCGTAGAATCCGAATCCGGCGTCAGAACTGGCCCATCACGTCAGGATTTTGAGATATTTGAGGTTATGTTATTTTTTGGGTACATAACCTCAAATATCTATCCTGACGATGATGGGCAGTCGATGCGGTCGGATTCTACGCACTTGGAAATGACTCTTAGCTTTCCAACAACTGAACCATGTTGACCTGTGCTATGTAAATGTCAAAACATTATGAAGTTAAATGTGGGTAGTTCCATTAAACACGAAAGATACGATTATCGTAAAAACTCAAACTAATAAATGAATTTTAGTTATCAATCCGAATTTTGCATGGACAGAGAAGCAGAAATTAGCTTAAATTATTTCGGATACTTTTCCTTGTAGACTAGTGTAATCGGAATTTTGCAATAAAATTTGACGTTATTACTATTGAGCAGTCGGGAAAAAAGTGTCCCGCTTCACTTATTTTTCGGCGATATATTTTTATATTTATATTATATTTATAATTAAAATATTAAAAATAATGATAATAAATAATAATTTGCCAATTTTTATTTACAAAATTTTAAACAAGAGTTATTTTGCAAATTTTATTATAAAAAAATAAATAAAAAATAAAAATTACTCCATAATTTTTATTTAAAAAATTGAAAATCAAAATTGAATTGAAATATCTTTTGAGTCAAGGAGCGTCAAATAATGGTTGACACATTTTTTGTGTGTCAATGCCTTACATGTCCTTGAAGGATCAATGAGGATATTTCAAAATAATTTTAAAATATCCTTGAAACTGATTAAAGTGTTTGTAAAGAACCCAAAGTCACGAAATCGGCATATAGACTTATTCATCGTATGGCTTAGGGCGCTTCAAACAGACTTTTAGTTTCCAACGAAAACTTTATATGGGATTTTCGATAGAATTTTGCCAGCTTAATTTAAAGACTGTAAAATGATAATCTCAATATAATAATAACTGTGATAACAAAAAATTCTAAATGCAAGAATTCTTAAACTTAAAAAAAAATTTTAATTTCTGATTGAATTCTTTAGTTTGGATTTTGAACAATTTTAAAGAAAGTCGGTTTTAGTTGCTCATTTTAAGAATCAAGTGTTTTCATTTCTGAAATGACGGGACTGCTTTTCAGATCAAAAAATCCGAGCGCTACAAGCAAACTTGGGCAAAATATGATTTTTATAATATTATATTATTATTACTAGCTGACCCGACAAACGCTGTTTTGTGATATAAATTATTTATTGGTAATTTCACACAAAATTTCATGAGAATCGGTCCAGCCGTTTCGGAGGAGTTTGGTAAAAATTAAAAAAAAAAATGTTAGGGGTCGGCAACCCTTATCACTTAAGGGTATAAAAAATAGATTTTGGCCGATTCTCAGACC
The DNA here is from genome assembly GCA_037043745.1 of Chymomyza amoena. Lineage (NCBI taxonomy): Eukaryota > Metazoa > Arthropoda > Insecta > Diptera > Drosophilidae > Chymomyza > Chymomyza amoena. The sequence continues at coordinate 107,313 of JBAMAX010001937.1, read as the reverse complement.
TACCCAAGAGGCACACAAAATTTCAAGAGAATCGGTTGAGCCGTTTCGGAGGAGTATGGTAAAAATTAAAAAAAAAATTGTTAGGGGTGGACAGCCCGTATTACTGAGGGGTATGAAAAATAGATGTTGGCCGATTCTCAGACCTACCCAATTGGCTCACAAAATTTTTCATGGAATCAGTCCAGCCGTTTCGGAGAAGTATAGTAACTAACATTGTGACACGATAATTTTATATATAAGATTATATTTGTCGAACAACTGATTTTATTCATTATTGTTTTAGAAATTATCGTTTTTTTTTTTTAAGCTGTTGGTTTTATTAAAAATTTAAAATATCCCATCTCTAGAATAGGTTACATCGGTTGACCCCTGAGGAGGTCGAACATAGGCTGCATAGTCCTTGTGGAATCTCTTGAATAAGTATCATACAAATTTCAGAACTTCTGGAAAACGCCTGTACCAAAAAAGTGGTCTATTGCAAAACATACCTGAAACTTACTTTAGAAATTAACATATAAGTTTCTGTCCAAGAATTTCTTCTAAAAGTTTCACGTAATTACAGTAAAGAAAGAACTTTAGTTTTGGCTTTAAAATTTTAACTTTTTTTGAGATCAGTTTTAAGCTTAATTTATTAATCCCAGTTTTTAGTTCCCAGTTGCAAGCAGCATTTTTATAATAACTTTAGAAGAACAACTTTTGTAAAAACTCTATACAGCTATACCTTTTTCATTTACACTCCCTTGGGAGCTTCGGATTTTATTAAAAAAAAACCCATTAAGATCACTACCCATATACTTCAGAGAAAGTATGGTATATTTATTTATAAATAGAGCAGAAAAAAATAAATATTATCTAATCCGCATCTCTAGCACGATGAGTAAACTTTTTTAATAGAATGACTGTAAACTTTTACGACGATTCTTACGCAAACCAAAATCTTTACCATTTACTTCGCTGAAGGATATTTCTTGCTTATAAACACAAGCTCAATGCCAAGTTACTCTTTTTAGGGGTATAACCGAAATTTTGCATATTCGATTAAAAAAATGCATCACTTTATTGTAAATTTTAGCGGGACTTGGCAATCAAAGGCTCCTCGGGTGTGCTGGAAAACATCACACTTTTCTTTGAAGTGGAAAGCTTAGATGTATCGATGTATTGATATATCGTAATCTTACAATTTAACTTTAAAATATGTGGCTTCTATTTAAAAGTATAATACCATAGTTTTCTTTTTGAACTACTATATCTCGACGAACATTTGAACTGGTTCAAATAATTTTGATGGCTGCTCCTTTTTATAGCAGAAAAACTTTTCGTTTTACCAGCTATCGAAACTATTTCAGAAACCCTAATTTAAGTTGGTATTTGCTTAAAACAAGACACAGAAAAATTTATTTTAATATTTAGAACTACATCAAAAGTAATTATTTTTAAATATCAAACTTGAAATAGGCATAAATCAAGTCTAAGCATTTCAAAGAATATTTATGTAATAAATTCTATTAATATGAGTTTTCCTATATTGCATTCGAAATGCTTTTAATCTTTTTAAGATATATTAAAACCAAGTTTAAACCATTTTTCAAGTAATTTTCTTAAGTTAATTGCTTTGAACTAGATCTATTCAATAACAAGATGTTCGAAGTTAAAAAAATTTCTTACTTAGTTAAAAACTATTTTTTGTTGTTTTAGTTTTTTTGAGCTGGTTCATCTGCGAACACTTAAAATTCAGCTAACTAGAGATGATTCAATAAATAAAAATATCACAAAAAAGTGGTCCTAACTATGATTAAAAAAAATTTGAAAACTCCAAAAGATAACTTTTGACAAGTCTTTTAAAGTTCAAAAAGTGTCCTGTAATATTTGTTCAATTAAATTATTTAGTTTTTAGGACTAAGTTTAACTTTTTTTTCAACTGGTGAACTTAAAGTTGCTACTTAGAGATGATAAAAAAATCACGCACGAAAATAGTTTCAACTTATTTTTAACAAGACATTAAAAAGAATTTCTTATTATTTATTTATCTTCCTACTTTTTATTTTCTTTACAGTTTGTTAAATATTGTAACAGGTAAGTTTATTTAAAATATTAATATTTATTTAATAAATCTAATAAATTTTTAAACTCATGGCAACAGACAAATATTTGTTTTTATATTTAATATGTATGGAAAAATAAAACAAAAATAGGAATTATTTCATCCAGCACAAATTTACAAAAGTCCAAAGCTTTGTAACCTATAAACAAAATTAAATATTGTCGCAAAAAAATATTTAGTTTTTATGAAAAAGTTATATTTCAAAAACCAAACCAATTTTATAGAAACTCACTTTTTGCTACTTAAAAAAAACGTTTCTACAAAACCTTTTGATGCTGTTTCTGATTTTTAAAAAGACTTTTTTTTTATGCTCACATTTTATAAATTAAATAAAAAAAATTATATATGGAGCACAATTTACCATTTGATTATATCATTAAATAAGAAAAAATATAATTTCCAATAAACGCTCACTACAGAGCATATACACAGCCTTTAACTTTCGATTATAAAATTTTTACTTAATTTTTTTCCCCTATTTTTTTACTTGTTAAACGTTTAAAAAAAATTAAATTTTTTTTTCTCTACTGCTGTTGTTGTGCAAGTGAAAGCCCGCATTTTAAATTTGAAATGCACGTTGGTCTGGTCTCCCCCCGCCCCCGCTTACCGCAGCAGCCTCTTCTTTGGCCCACTCCAAAGCGATTCTCGCATTTCCGGTAACCAGAAAATGCCCGTTGGCCAGGCTGCCACGCCTCAATGAGTTTTTTCGGCAATTGAATTAATTTATGTAAAAAATTGATTAGGTCAATGGCCAGACCAATTCATTTAAGATTCAATAACCAAAAGCTGAACTGAACTGGGTTGAAATAAATGGTCAGGTCGGGCCCTGGACAACAGAACAGTCGGAGTCGGTCCCAGTAGTTCCATATCATTCAACTCGTCAAATTTGAGTGGAAAGTTTGAAAATATAAAAAATTACCCTGACAGTAGTATCGAATAGTAGAGAAGAGAAATTTGATAAGTATTTTGAAAATAACCAACAATGGAAAAACAGAAGGGTAGGCGAAGACTAATGGGGATTTTAGAAGGAACTTACGGAGGACTAAAACAGTCAAGAACCATGATTACCTCTTAGAAAGAGTTAGAATATTAAAAAACCTTTTTTTTTGTTGTGATATACTATATGTATCTATGTAAAGGGTGTTTTTTTAAGCGCGTACGGATTTCCGAAAGGAATATATCTGAAACCAGTTGTGAGTTTTGACTAATGTCAATGTAATTTTATTAAGTAAAACCTAACAATTCATCATGAAAAGAATAAAACCACAAAAACGTCTTTAAATCTTCAAGATTTATAATCAAAATCAGTGTTCAGTGTGTAAAAACTTTAAGAGCTCTTCGTACAATTTATGAACCAAAAAATCATACATCAGAACATGTTATTCGAGGTATTCTTGATCACGTTCGAGCTAATTTGACATTCCAAGAAAGATCATTTTGAAATAGTAAATGATAAGAAATTATCTTTCTAATAAAACCATATTCGGAATAATTACATTAATTTTTCTGTGTTAATTTTCTTAAGTTCGAAATACTGCGCGCTTTAAAAAACACCCTTTATCAGGCTTATGGCCAACTTATTGGTAGCCACTGATTGATAATGTCTAAAATCTAGCCTTAGAGAAGCCGAGAGGCTTCGTTAAAATGACTATACTGATTAATTCGATAAATTCGATAAATTTTTAATAAACACACTAATGTATGCTTATTGAAGCTATTGTTATGAATTTGCTCAACATTTTTCGGTTTTCATTTAAAAAAATCCCTTATTTGTGGTCGTGAAGGTGGCCTAACCCCTTAAAACAGTATTTTTGAGTAATTTTTAAAAACATTTAAACCTTGAATAAGCTTTGAAACATAACTCTCCATTAACATTGACAAATATATCATTTACCAACAAAATTTCCATGCAACACAGCATCTGTGTCCGTGAGGATTCAGTCAATTGTTTTGGCATATGCCCGAAAATATTGACCAAATTCCTTTAGTGCCGTTTATTTGAAACAATGCATAAAAAATATATAATAAAACATATACTATATAGTAGCTGCATATAAAATTACAATGCAAAGCGGGCAAAAACCAACCCAACCACGACCCCAATCCCTGTCAACCAACAAAGTTGACCAGGCCAGAGGCCACGGCCACAACATATGGACACATCTGGTTGGCTTCTGGAGCGGCTAGTGTTGGTACGGGAGCTTGGAGCGTTTACATTTTTAAAGCCAATTTCTTTTTTTTTTTTGACAATGCAAAACAAAAGAAATTGTTATACGGCCAAGTGCTGCCAATTTTTATTTTTTTTTTATATACAATATTTGCGCCAATATGTTTTCAACATTTATTTCAATAACCCCCTGCCACACCCCCGCCCATTGTCCTGCTGTTCATTTTATATTTTTATTTTCTTTTTTAATATATATATAGTAATTTTTTTTGTTGCCGTTTGTCGTGGCATTTTTAATATTTAATATGCACTTGCTGCAGTGGCGTAGGCAGCAGGGGTCGGGGGGCGCGGCAACGAGACTGAGACTTGTGCTCATTATTAATGCAAAAGGCCAATGAAATGTTGACCAGCCCAAGTGCAACAACAACGATAACTTTAAAACTCTCCAGAGTGACATTTCAAGAATTGCCCAAATACAATAAATTTCGTTGTTTTTTTTCTGGTATTGGGATTCTTTGTTCCATTTCAAGTCAAAGATTGCATTGATGGCACCCAAAGGTGCCGTGTGTGTGTATCCTTAAAGGGGTGGGTAAAGGGGTGGCATTTATTGCTCTGCCTAGCTTGTTGCTACAAAATTTATGCGGTTTTTATAGAATAGCTATGGCACTAAAGGGTTGACTGGTTTGGGGTTAAATCCCCCTTTTTTTTTGGCTCGGGTTTATTTGGTTATTTCTTATATGCTGTGTTGACTTGTAAATGATGCTTATTTGTTGTCATTGCTGTTGTAGCAACATTATCATAAAATTTTAAGTGCCATTTCGTCTGTTTATATTGGCCAAAGATTAAAAAGGGATTTCGTGCAATTTACCAAGTGAAAGTTGCCTGTTTATGGCATGTAGAATGTCATAAAATACATTTTTTTTTTTGGGTATATTTGATACCGGCGTAGGCGGCGACACTCAACAAGTTGTTAGCCAAGTTAAAGAAAAGGTGAATGCCTTGGTATTTGTTCTTTTAATAATGTGCAAAAACTTGGTATGGAAATTTACGAAAAAAAAATTGGAAATTAAACTCACAAAACGTAAATCTAAAAATTCCAGGGCGATAGATTTCGTATTTTTCACCATTTTAATGCAAGTATAAAGGGTGGGCCATCTGTTGGTTTGGTGTTTAAATACTCATAATTCGGAGCATATCCTTGTAAAGTAAATGCTTCAGTTTAAGAGAAAGGCTAAGGCGCTTCGGTTTAAAAGGGAGGTCAACTGGAACTCCCACTTTGGAACAAATGCTTTCTAAAGCTACTCGAGCCATGTGGGCTTGTAGGAAATTCTTTGGCAGCACATGGGGCTTCATCTCTTATTATTAAATACAGTATGATGGTACGGCCTATCGTCACATATGCAGCCCTTGTATGGTGGCCCAAGACGCAGCAAAATGTGACCATTAAGAAATTCAGCAAGCTTCAAAGACTAATGTGCATATCTCTCTCGGGAGCTATGCGTAGCAGTCCGACAGCTGCCATAGTGTCAGTCCTTGGACTCACACCACTGCACATTTTCATCCAAAAGCCAGTCATGCAGAGTCTACTACGCATCCAGATCACATCTGGACTCTTAGCAAGTGACATGGCGCACATATATATACCCTTCCTGATGTATCGATCTGCTCTAGATCAGATCTAATAATCACAGAATTATTTCATAACAAGTAATTTAGATCTCTTCTCCCAAGTTGTGAGACTTGGGCTGCCCCTGTGGAAACATCCGGTGGCAACAATATTTCACGAAAGGGGCCAAAACTGAGCAGGTTGTAGGTGTTGGAGTCGTTGAACCCAACATTAGAATCTCTACCGCAATGGGCATCTGGCCCAGAGTCTATCAAGCGGAGATTCATGCCATAGAGATCTGCGCGCATAGTATCCTTCACAAGGGAAGTAGGGGAGCAATCACCTATATTTACTCAGATAGCCAAGCTGGTATTTGGGCATTATCATCTTGAAGCATCTCCTACAGGTTGGTTAAAGAATGCCATAACTACCTCCAAACCCTGTCTGGCCGGAACAAAGTCGAGCTATATTGAATACCTGGACACTCAGGGGTTGATGGTAACACAATCGCTGGCGATCTAGCAAGACAGGATGCCTCCACCCTGACTGCATCTCCTGTGCCATTCTGTGGTATTGGATAATCCACAATCAAAACCACATAGAACATAGGAGATACTAGTTCTCCATACCGGGGCTACGTCAAACAAAATTGCTTTTCAAACCTTTGGATATGATCAAGACAAAAGGTCTTGGCAGAGCGGACTCAAAACTCCTGGTAGGATACCTATCTGGTCACCACACTGTTAGATACCATCTACAGAAAATTGGCCTATCGGACTCTACAGAGTGCAGACTCTGTCTCGAAGACGATGAAACCACCAGACATATTCTCTGTGACTCTGCTGGCATGGAACAGAGGCTGTCACATGGGAAAGGAACGGATTAGTCCCCTCCATCTTAGGTCAACTCCAACAAAAGACCTACTGCTATTCATGCGGAAAACGGAAAGTTCGCAAAACGGAAATCGGAAGAAGATGTACCTAGTCTAAGGCAATTTGGACATAAATCCAAACAGAGCACGGGTTTAAGCACTTTTAGTGTCTACTAATATTCTATACATATTTTTCTTCTTGATTATATTATTAATATAATGTTTTTATAAACTAAGGAATTTAGCGAAATGGGTAGAAAGACATTGAATTTGACTGAGGAGGAAATGAAAGAGCGCAAGAGAGAGCAGATGCGTAAAGCATGAAAGAAGAGGTATGAGAAAAATAAAGAAGTAATTTAATTTCAAGTGGGTCCCCCTGAGCCGCTTGCTGCGATGAATGGCTGGGGGTTTATGACCGAAGCGAGCAGGGGGCGAACCCCCCTAGTTATTTTTATTACTTTTCTTATTATTACCATTGCATGTGGTTTATGGGTTTGTAGTGCTGAGCACATTGGCTGTTTTTAAAGTAGATAAGTCACAGACAGATCTCTATCAAATTGGGATTTTTTTTTTTAGTTATTTATTTATTTATTATTTGTCGGAAACATGTTTCCTAGTTATCCGACTTGGTCCAAAACAATTGAATAGAATTTTCAATTCAATTTGGTAGCGTCATCTGCTCAATTTCAGCAACTGTAAAAAGTTCCCGTATGACGTTGCGTCAAGCACTTTTTATAGTTGAGAAACCTTCAGTCTTCAGTTTGTACTATTCCCACTTCTTTGATTTCAAAGAAACGGCATATAATACGACACTCTATAAGCAACATGCGCAAAAATATTGTAATTAGATACTAAAAGTGCTTAAACCCGTTGCGAATTATAAGCTGAAGAAATTTTTTAACACGAGAGAGCTGCATAAATAATGCTTTTTTTGCTCTGTTATTTAATTATGGAATGCACCGCTGAAGAAATGCTTTAATATGAGAGTGCAATGCATAAAGGGTACTTTTTTTGCAGTGACATTTCGAAATGGAGTAAACAGCTGAAGAAATCTTTTAATTTGAGATTGTACGGTATAAAGGGTACTTTTTTTGTGCTAACATTACGAAAAGGACTAAACAGCTGAAGAAATATTTTAATTTAAGATTGTACGGTATAAAGGGTCTTTTTTTGCACTGCCATTTCATCATAAAGTAAACTGCCAAAGCCACAATGGTTAAAAATCAATAAACTTATGTTAAACACCTCTAAGTTTATGCTCCGTGATAAACAATATAAGAAAAAAATATAGCACGTTGTTTCAGTGATAACCATCTTTGCTAAGGCGCAACAGAAGTCCCATGAAAACCCTACAATATTGAGCCTATACATAAATTATTATTAAAGGATTTACAATATACGAGATGTGTTCAAAAAGTAAGGCAACTTAAGCATTTTCGCGGGCAACGTATTTTCGATTATAGATTTATAATCACGCAAAACACTTATAACCTTTACGCCTCTCACAACCAAACCAAAAATTCCATTCACTTGAAATTTGGTACAGATGAGCGTACCAACACAACAAAACAAAAAAATCTATAATCGAAAATACGTTGCCCGCGAAATTGCTTAAGTCACCTTACTTTTTGAACACACCTCGTATTCCTATGTGTACCTGGCCAAATTTGGTTCCAATATCTTCACAAACAAATGAAACACAATGAATTTTTTTGTCTTTATCTTTCTGATTCTATCTGAACCCAAATCATTTGACTTCCTTTAAAGCAAGCCGTGAAAATCCCTTTCACCTGCAGAATTGGAAAAATTCATCGTTATACCAAAAACCCTATCAATGTTTCAAAATAAACTTAAGGTGGCACAAATGCCAAATAGCTTTCCTGCTTTTCCTTAATATCAGCCTTCCATCAACATTGCAGCCATATCAACCCACTAGCCTGACGTAGATAAACCGATAAAATCCCTAAAAGCACTCGAATTGCATCATAATAACACAAAGCATAAAAGGTTTCCCCAAGAGTTTTTCACTATTACAAATGTATGCCAAGTCGTCTGGGCATGAATGTTACCAGAGCAAAAAGTTCACCCAACTTGTCCAAAATTCTCACTCAAAATGATGCACAACTCCACTCCTAATTAGTGCTGGGCTTAGAGTACTCTACTCACCTATGATTGCATTGCTGACAAGCAAAACATTCCAGATGATAGACATTGGTGCGTGCACGCATAACCATTTCAAAGGCTGGAATGACTTTGCTGCAGGCGGCACAATAGCCCGTATTGCCAAACAATCTGCAAGAGGAAGAGCGTTAGCTGGGTTAACATCTATATGGCCACATTTAGTCTTGTGCCACCTACCTGAGATAATCGCGCTTGCAGAGCATTAGATTGCCCTTGGTATAGAGCGTGGAACCAACTTCGCCAAGGCGGCAGTCACAGCAGCCACATTTGAGGCAATCCTCGTGCCAGAGCATGTCCAGGGCACGCAGTAAATAGCGATCTTGTATGTGTTTGCCGCAGCCGGCGCAGAGTTGACTGCCATTGTTGTTATTGTTGTTGTTGTTGGCTGCGGCGGCAATGCTGTTGCTGTTGTTGTTAGTGTTGCTATTGCTATGACCGTTGTTGTTGTTGTTGTTATTATTATTGTTGTTCATATTTGCGTTTTGCTGTTGTTGCTGCTGCTGCTGGCCGGCTTGTTGTTGCTGTTGTTGTTGCTGCTGCTGCTGCTGTTGTTGCTGTTGTTGCTGTTGATTTGAGAGCCCGACAAGTCCGGGTTCAGTTTTGGTTATATCCATAGTCATCATCTGTAAGAGGGAGAGAAAATTAAGCATATTAAGTAATTGTTTATAGTTTTAGAAACATTTATACATTATTTGTATTATTTGTAGCAAAGCAACAATGCGCATAAAGCGCCATGGCTTGGCGTCCAAGTTGAATGTCGTTGCACTGAAAGCAGCTGCTATAGCTGTAGTTGTTGTTGTTATTTGCATCACTAGTTGCAGCCACCATTTGTGGCACAACATTTGGCACAAAAAACTCGTTAATATTTTCATTAGTTATAGCTTTATAATTATATGCAGTCATTTTTACAAAACAATATTGACAAAAAAAAAATCAGCCGCTTTTGCTTTATTTTAGCACACTGTTTCTAACGGCATAAGGCAGCTGATCGGGCGTGTTGCTAAACGTAAAGTAGCTGCAAGTTTTTAAACACTGATGGCGCTAGTGTATGCAAGCAATATTTTAAGCAAAGCATACTTTAGGGCGCGATCGCGAATATCAAAAGTACTTATGCCAAATTGTGTATATCATAATGAGTCATCAAGAACATTTTGCGGCAGCTGCCACAAAAAAAAAATACAACTTTTAAACATTTTAACAGCATTTTAAAACAGCTTTTATATGCTTCTTTTAAGCCAAGTGAACCTTAGGTAATTTTTTGGATAAAAAAAAAAAGTGCTTTTAACACAAAAAATTTTTTTAAGCCTGGGCTCGTCCGGGAATTGAACCCGGGACCTCTCGCACCCGAAGCGAGAATCATACCCCTAGACCAACGAGCCTTTGAAGCCTGCGACGCTTTAAGTTCGACTTTATCACAACGCGCTTGCGCCGCACGCTTAGAACAAAGCCAGCTGCGCAGTCTGCGTCAACGTTGCTGACGCGCAGCGCTTGGCTGTTGTTGTTTGTTTGTTCTATTTATAGCATTTGCCATTGCGAGCACTCTCTCTGGCGCTCTCTTGCTACACAATAAGCTGTTGCTGCTTATCAGTTGCGCTCAGCATTTTAACCAAGTTTGTTTGTTTATTAACTCAAATGTTCTGCGCTTTTTTATGACGTCACTGCGCCACGCCCACCAACTGCGCGTATTGTTCTAATTCACTTGTAGACTCGACATCAGTTAGCCTCTTTAGCTCAGTGGTAGAGCACTGGTCTCGTAAACCAGGGGTCGTGAGTTCAAACCTCACAGGAGGCAGGAGGGATATTTTATTTTTAAAAATTTTCATATTACAAAGTAATGATGATGATTAAGTTACTTTTTTCTAAGTGTAGGATAGAGACTCTTAAAGCGTAATAGGGCTTAATAAATTAGTGTAAGGTAAACAAATAAAAAAAGGGTTTATAATATTGGGAAGAGAGTGGGAAAGGTCAGCAAAAAGGTATAATAGATCTAAACATAGGATTGGTTCTCCACATAACTAAAATAAAGCAAGGAGACTAAAATTATGCCACAAGTTGTGATATTTATGTTATTTCAAAAAATTACAAAATTTTGAGGTATTCATTCCTGGGAGCTGCACTAAAAAAAACATTTGAAACGATTTTTTTAAAGAGCCATTGTATAGGGACTCAGAAAAAGACAATTTTTAACTATTTTTTTCCAATTTTAATTTCTAAAAAAACACTGTATGTGGAAATAGAATTTAGAAAATAATGTTTCAATTTAATTTTTTACACTCTTCCGCAACTTAAACCTTCACTGTGTATATTTTTAAGGGTTTAGAACAGCGTAAGGTAACACCATCCTTACGTACTTTTATTACGTAAGAATTATTTGGGTCATTCATATATTCTCTTAATTTTAGAAAACGAAGTGCGTCACTCTCTAACCTCATCGTTTCCCGACCCCCTTCAAAATGTGTCCACTGTAATCCAACTGTTTTTTTTTTTATTATTTATATTTTATTTTAGTATTTATTTTTAATATCTTTTGACAAGACATGCAATTGGCTTTTGTATGCCTAAAGCCGAACGACGACTGACTGCAGTTTGATAAGGCCAACCATTCCCAGTAACATGGCCAATAGCCGCCGCATTGGCAACAAATCAAAGCAAACAATATTCTAAAAATACCAAACATTTAAAATGTCCTGGCAGGCGGCAATAACGAAAGATTTAAAATAACGAGATTTATGACAAATTGGCATTTCCCGGCCAAAGCAATGCACTAAATAGTTGTCTACAAAGCGGGTGGGTAGGGGAAGGGGGCTGCACTGCGGGGGTGTGCTGCAAAACAATGACAACCTAAAAATATGCAACCATATTTGGAGCAACGAAGCAGACAGAGAACGAAACAGTGGCAATGGAACAATGGTCACAGTCGTTAGAAACGAGAGGGAGAGAGAGAGAGTGCAGTATGCAAGCATATACACTGAGAGAAAAAATATTCGTTCGCGAAGAACTTTATGTGCATATTTAAGCTATTTTTTAAATTTAAAATCAAGCATAAATTATTCGCAAACTTTCAGACTGAACGTCTTTAATTAGAAATAACAACTTTATAGTTACGAATATATACAAAAAAAAAAAATAAATAAAATATATATTTTGAGAGAGTAAAAAAGAAGTTCAAAATCGGTAGATATTAAAATTTTCGGTTATTTAGGCTGCTCGGCATAAGCCCCAGATCAGCCGATGAACTTTTGGTACATTGTGAAGCCTATTTAAGGAGTAAGTAGAGAAAAGGATAACCTTTTCAGAAGATCTATTATCAAATAGGCATAGATAATAAGATTAAATATTTTTTAATTATTTATATAATTTATAGATATGCCCATGCTCCACTTAGGGACGACTGGTAAAAAATAGTCAAGTCAGGAAAAATTATTATTATTATAAATATAAAGTTCAAATTAATTTTAAATTATAAAGGCGTGAATAAATCTAGACGTTCAGCCTAAATTTGCTATGATTTTTTTGACATTAAGGGTATTCACGCTTGCTTAAGCTGCGCATTTTTTCAATAGCAGATTATATAGCGATATTTTTAAAATTTTTAGCTGTTGAGGCAAGTGTTGAAAAACACGCAGTTTGCGATATTTTCCACATTCTAAGATTTTGGTCTATTTTTTAGCCATATTTTATCATAAAAAAAAGAAGGCTGTGTTTAATATTAGTACAGTAAAAATAGATTTTCACCAGGGAAAAATTGCATGCTGAAATTTCTTTTGCTTAATGTGTTAAGGATCACCCAAAAAGTCTATAACCCTCTACCCCTATATGGTTTTTCTTTATTTTGACATATTTTTGACCCCATTTATCTTGAAGTCCTTAAGTCGAACTCAAAAACTTTGGAATAAAAAGATAAAGCTAACCTTGGTGACAAGATTTTGTGAGAAATTTGAAATTTTTTTAGGGTATTCACGCTGGTTGTTGAGCAACAAAATGCACTTGATTTAGTTTCAACTTTACTTTTCGTCAACTGATTTGTTAAGTGTTGCAAAATATGATGTTTGTGGCATTTTCTGCAGCGTTTGGGAATTTTTTAGGCATTTCGTGATGTAGAAAGCAACGTTCAACAATTTTAAATCAATTTTATCCATCATATTAATAAAAAGTATGTATTATATTAAATAATATAAGAATGTACTACAATTTTTGCAATTTTTAAATAAAAGTTTGTTAATTTTTTTTTTAAAAGTATTTACCAAATTGTTGTTTTACTTTTTTTTTTAAATATTGTTCCACCAAATCGATAAGATTCATATTTACACCAAATAAATTTTTAAATTAAAAATGGTGTTTTAAATATTTAAGAAACATACTTTAAAAAAATAAGAAAATTTTATATTTTATTTTATGTATGTTTCTCAAACATTTCAAAGCGAACGTTTTTTAAGCACATTTATATAGAAGAAGCTTATATTTTAGGTGTTACGGGTGTTCTCATGAACGCGTCGATGAGTTTCAAATCTGATTTTTGTGTGTGTTAGAGGTTGGCAATACGAAGGTTTTAAGCCTATTGCGATGTGTGTATTGGTTTATGAGATATAGGCATATTTACAATTATCGGTTTTTGTGTGTATATTCCCATATATACAATACAAAAACTGGTATTATTGTTAATCAATGTTTGAGGTCCAACATCGTTTCAATCATTAAGAACAGTGAATGGGGTAATGCATGCAACGTATCGAGAGGCATGTCAAAAATTGAATTTGTTGGCAAATGATTTGTCAAAATTTGATCAAACTTTAGCAGATGCTGCTATTATTGCTCATCCATATCAAATACATGTTCTATTTACAATTATTTTGACAACATGTTTTCTATCAAATCCAACTGAATTGTGGATAATAAATCGTGATTATTTATCAGAAGGTATTTTGTTTCGAGTACGTCAAGCGAAACGTAATCAAGTAATGGAATTTACGCCGGAAGTTTATTTATTTATTTAAGGAGTACAACTAAGCACAGTTGACATTAAACATTATAGAAAAAAAAACAGTAAATTTATTTAGAAAAGAAAAATAGAAGGTATAACTAATCCGTGTATCTAGCCCGATGGGTGAACTTTTTAATGATACGCACCTTCTCACAGCAACAAAAAAATAAATAAATAAAAATATAAGAAAAAAGTGCCAAGGGATCACCGTTGACCAAAAGAAACATTCATAATATAGGATTGGGCAAGGAGGAAATTATAGAAGTTAAAATAATAAGAGCATAAGACACGGAAAGGATCGTGTAAAGCATAATTAGACAAAATTCATAATAATAATAATAATTCTACAAAATTGTAAGGCTAAAGGTTGAAAATTACGAGTTACTCTAGAAGGAATGACAAAAGTAACTTTGCTAAGAAGTACATTAGAATCGATAAGACCGAGTAACAACTTACGCAAGAATAAAACGCCATGGCATATTCTGCGATGATTTAAAGAAGGCAATTTTATAACGCGAAGTCTATCAGAATATGGCGGCAGTCGGATGTTTGGGTCCCAGTTTAAGCCGCGAAGTGCAAAAAGGAGAAATTGCTTTTGTACGGACTCAATCATGTCTTGATAAACGTAGTATTGAGGACTCCAAACGCAGGAACAATATTCTTAAATTGGACGGACGAGAGAATTATAAAGAAGTTTGGTAGTGTAAGGGTCGTTAAACTACAAGAAAGCTTTAATTCATATTGAAGATCTGTGCTTGGCGATGGCTAATAAAGCACTAGGACAATTGGGATATATTAAATTGGAAGAAACGCAACGAATCAAATTAATTATCAATCTATTCGTACTGCCCAGGAACGTGAAGATCGCAATGAACGTGAAAGAATTCGGTTAAGACAGACCCGTGAAGCGTGACATTCGACTAATAATGGTGCAAGTACACTAGAAAAAAAACTACAAAAATATCTACTAGGGAAATACTAAACCCAAAAATATCGAATAGAAGCTAGCAAATATGTCTTTAGAGCGTATAACTAAACATGACCAAATTTGCCATCAATTCAGCTAGAAGCTTCACCTTTTTGGCACTCCTATTTTCGCTCAGTGTAAAGTGTGCTTTTGTCTGTGTATGTGTGTTTGTTTATTGTTCATTGCATGGCCAATGGCTTGCATTAAGCCGCCGCCGACGCAGGCATTTTGGCCATGTAGCGCCAACTGTGACCCCGACATATCTTGCTGTCTGTTGTATGTATGAGTGAGTGAGTGTTTGTGTGTGGACTGTGCAGCTGCTAAAAATGACTTTAATTAGACATCCTGCAACACACACACAGACAGAAAGAGAGACTGAACTGCAGTCCTAGCAGCAGCAGCCATGGCTGGATAGCCCCAAGCGCCAAGCCTCGGACTCATAAAAATTCAATCAAATCAATTTATGTAAATTTAACGCGACGGAAATCGTTTTGGCCACCCTTACAACAACAACAACAACGAATTTTAGACCAAAAACAGCGCATCAAAACTCAATTTGGCATTTGGCATTTTCTACCAACTCAAACTTTTACGGCCAAAAAATTTTCCGAATAACTGCAACTGTAACTGCATTGTATTTAGTTTAGACAAATGAATTTCAAATAACCTTTTTCCTACCTCTATAACAATTTCATTTTATTTCATTTTTCATTTGTCTGGCAACGCTGCAAACGCGTTACGAGGTTGCCATTCACATTTCACATGCATAGTTTTTTGTATGCAGAGAGAGCGTAGAGCTCTCTTCTGACACTCTGTCCTCCCACTCTCTCTCTCGCAATTAATTTATGCATTAAATTTCACAAAATTTTCTTTTCAATTTGCATGACATTTTAAATGCTAAATTATTATTGTTTGGACATTGTGCGGGCGGCACAGTGTGACAATTTAATTGGATATCATAAACTGTCATTTGTATTGAAGCATTGTCTGCCGATTAGAAGTGACATTTTGTCAATCATTTCAGTTTAGTTTTCACAGATAGCCCTGCTTGATTGATTCATTTCAATTTATGGTATTTTTTGCTCAAATTACAATTATTGGTAGCTGGTTAAATGAAAATATGATTTCAGTACAAAAAAAAAAAAGCAGCTTGAATAAATAATACATTTGCAGTCGATAGATTTCAACATTCCCGTTTACCGAATTTAATTCTCACTGTTTTTAGATGATTTCAACTCGAGTAAGGAAACAAGAATTCTTTATACCAAGAGAGAGAGAGAGACAGTTTGAGACGTTTATTATAACTAAAGTTTGCTGAATTAAGTCGAAATCAGAGAATGAGCCATATCTGTCGGTCTGAATACCTAGATTTCGTAGCCCAGCGGACCTGTAGATACGAAACTTTACCAATAGTTGCTTTAAATGAGGCTTTTGGTCAAGCTCATTGAATGATGTTGAAATCTGGTATTGAATTATATCCGTCTGTCTGACCACCTTAGTTTCAGAGACCACAAGAGCTGTAGACCCTTAACTTAACCAATGGATAACTTTGCTTTTCTTCTTCTTCTTATGTGGCCATAACAACCCGATTACCGGATTACGGCCTGCCTTAAAAAATCTCTCCAGGCGCCTCTGCAATGCGAGCGCCTTCTCCAGTTGGCCCCTTCCACTTGGTCTTTCCAACGCAAACACGGTCGTCCTCTCCGCCGACGGCCGCTGAGTACCGCATCGAGCACACGTCTAGCTGGAGCATCCCATCCATCCTAACGACATGCCCGAGCCAGCGAAGACGCTGGATGTTCATACGCTGAGCAACGTCCATGTCGTTGAAGAGCTCATACAGCTCCTGGTTGGTGCGGATGCGGTAGTCATCGCCAAATCGAACCAACGATCTTGCGCAGTACTTTCCTCTCGAAAACTCCCAAGGCAGCTGCATCAGTTAGCGACACGGTCCAGGCTTCCGCGCCGTAAAAAAGCACTGGAAGGATGAGTGCCTTGTAGAGTGATAGTTTTGTCGCGAGAGAGAGGTCTCTACTACTCAATTGCCTCTTAAGACCGAAATAGCACCTGTTGGCAAGAGTGATTCTGCGCTTGATCTCCAGGCTGACATCGTTGTCGGTGGTAACGGCGATGCCAAGGTAGATAAATTCCTTGACAACATCGAAAGTATAGCTGTCGGCCGTAATCTGGGACCCAAGCCGCCGCACGTCCCTACTTGTCGACAGCATATACTTCGTTTTGCCCTCATTTACCGCCAGACCCATTTTCGCAGTTTGCTTTTGGTCAAGTTTATTCATAGGAGTCGAAACTTGAGATTGGGCCCTGTCCATCAGTCTGAACTTCTAGAATTAAAAGACCAAAAGCACTGAAGAGCCAAAACTTTACCAATAAATGCGTAGAACTCCGCTTCTGGTCGAGTTTATTAAATGGAGTCGACAAATTGCAGCTTCTCTCGCAGTACAATTTCATCTGTTGATTATATGGGCTTAAATCTTTAGAAAGTAATGCTTTGATGGATTGGGCATACCCTTCGGAGATTTAACGAGAACCTCGCTCGACGAAGTGCCTCGTTGGAACCTTCAGGGGAGAGGGTCGCCTCGTTGGTGCGCCAGCAAAAACATAGAGAAGATCTATTGATCATAAACTACAAGTCGCCAGCTATTCATGGAATAATATCTGCTGTGAATGCCGTAATAGAGTTCGCTATAAAAGGATGGTCGAGGCCCTATGCTCCACTGGGAGTCGAGGATGACAGAAGAAGAAGAAGCTTTGAGAAAGTTCAATAGTATGTTTTTAGCCAAAAAAGTATTTATTTGAGGAGTGAGGAACACATGCGAGGAAAAAAAAAATAATACTCTAAAAACCTCACAAACGATCTAGGGAGACCAAATATGTTTAGCTCAGAAAGCTTGGATGGTGTTTACCACTTTTGATGCAAACACCAAAGTGCAGGGTATTCCACAATCGGTCAACGCCTCAATATTTTACAGATCTCTTTATAGATGATTGGGGTGAAAAACTTTTACGAAGTATTTGGGGTACCAACATAATTTGTTTATTTAAGTCCAGGGAAATCTACACCTGTTTTGAGTGACCTTATGAACAGCTGAAAATGTACTACGTTGGTAAAGTACGTGATTCGTCAAGGGTGGGAGGGGTTTCTTCCAAATACCACGCACGGCATATACTGTTGGTCAACAGGGGGAAAAAAGTTAAAAAATTTTAAGTTGTTCGGTAATGTAGTATGGATACGTTCCCATACAAAGAAATTTGATGTGTTTAGATACAATGTTCCTTTTTTTTTGGACCAACTAATGCGTTATGTTAATAGCAGTGGTGGATCCGCGGGGGTTATCAGATTTGGAACCCCCCAAATGTTAGAAAAATGGTTTAAAAGTCTTTTGTGAGCTCCAAAGTGAAGAACCCCCCAAGAACAAATCTGAGATCTGCACCTTGTTAACGAACTTTATAAAATTGTACCAAATAAAGCACTAAATCTATCAGGGGTGTCACATTTCTCTATACTTCTTGCTGCCACAGACTCACATTTTTCTATTGCATAACAGCAACACTTAAAATATAACAAAAAATTTTAAAAAATATATAAAAAAAAATAAAAACAAAAAAAAAACTTTTTTTAAGTTAAAAAAAATTAAAAATATTTAAAAAAAATGTTAAATATAAAAATTTATATACTTAAAAAAAAATTTTGCCTCAACTTGGAATCGAACCTGGGTCGCGGCATTAAGTGGTGGGGCCAAAGCTTTAAGCATTTTAGCTAAGCTTTTCAATTATAAGGCTTTTTGAGCTTCCGCATATAAAATAATGTATTGCGTTTATCTCGAGTATTTATCATCCGATTATAATGATATTAGTCTCAATGTTCGTATTTTTCTATTTACTATACTTTTTTCATACAAAATAAAACTATTTGGTGAGAGAGGGCTTGGCCGAAAATTGTGAACGTGACTGGTGCTAAAGAAAGAATTAGAAGTTTTATATAGAATTAGTAGTTTTATATAACATTAGTAGTTCTATATAGAATATAGTATAGTATAGTAGAATAAAGAAACAGTTGCTGCTACTCACAAGAAGTCCAAATATGAAGTTTGGTTATGATACCTCTCATAGTCTCCCAGATTCAGGCATTCAGACAAACATACGGATATTTAATGTTAATTAATGTCTTTTATACTCCTAAGCATATTGTTGATAACTTTGGTGGTTCTACGATGCCTGAATCTCTATATTATACCCCATAACTTTGTTACTTGAAGTCCAAGTTTTCCTTTTAACTTCCTGTCTATTTCAAAATGTTTTTTGTAGCGCCTAGTCTAAGAAGTCCGATGAATTGCGCATATCTACTTTATTAAATTTTTTAATACTGGTAAAATATATCAAAAATAATAAATTTAAAAAAAACTTATATATTAAAACGTTTCCTCTAAATCATCTCATTGAAAATTATTTAACACAATTCATATTTTCCACAACTTTTCATTTACATTGCCATTTTGTTGCTCATTTGCTTTAAACAAAAATTTCCATAATGCAAAAATTAAATTTATTTGATTTTTATTTTTAAATGAAATGTTCAAGACAAGTTAATTTACAGCACGAACATTGGTGACATATTGGTCAGGTGATGATATTAAAAAAGGGGCGGGGCGGGTTGGATTGGGTGGGATGTGGGCAGGTGACGACTACTGATGTGAATTGCTGCACGCTCAGCACGTTTATTCGCACTTAATTCGCACTTTTTGACACCTTTTCAGATGTGCCACAAAATAAACAAAATAGAATGAAAAGTTCGCTGCACAACGTGGCGTATGCGTGTTGTCAGCAGCATGCATAATGCAAAATTACACGCGTACACTGAGAGAAACAAAGCAGTCGTTTGAAGATATATGATTTAAAAAAATTTAAAGCAATTACCTATAAAAGTGTTAAGGATTTTTGAAGCGAACTGGGGTATTATGCCAAAAAACAGTGAAATGTCGATTTAACGAATTTACACGGCAGTTAAAAATTGTTTTTTTTATATAGAAAAATACAAATTTTTGCTTTTAAATGTTTATAGTTTTTTGAACAACTTTTTAGAAAATCCATAAGTTTGCAGGGAACGAAAATTTATTTAAAAAACTTATTTTATTTCACGATTTTATTTTATATTTATTTTTTATATATAGAAAAAATCGAATTGTTTTTTTTTTTATTTTAAGTAGTAGAAATTTTTTTTAAGAATTTTTACAAAATTTACAGAGAATGAAAATATATTTAAAAAAAAAATGGGCTGATTCAATTCAATTTATTTCCCAGTTTTAATAACATAATGATGGTTAACAAATTTGGTAATATTATAAATGCAATAGGTTATATTCCTGTGAACAACACTAATTTATAATATATGACTCTAAAAAATTGGGATTTATTAGAGATTTTATAAAAATATAGAAAAACCAACAGAAAAATAAAATTTCATTTTTTATAACGTAAAGATAATTAGCTATAAATAAAATAAATTCGCTATATGCAGTTCGAAAACTTCCTATATATATGAGTTGAGCAAAATGTGTTGGTGTTAAAGAAAAATAAATTTTTGCCAGACTAAAAATAAAGTCTACTTTGAAAAAATTCCTAATAGAGAGCAGCTCGTCAAAGAAAAGTTCGATTTAAAAAAAAGACACTGTCAGTTCTATCATTAATCTAACTGCTGAAAATTAATTTGTTACAATTCTAAAAAAATTGTTATAGTACGTCTATGGTATCCGGTAAAAACGTTCTTTATAAGGAAATGCAACTGTTATAATATTTTCAATTGTAAATCGGTATCATGATCCAACAAAAAATGTTATAGTACGTCTAGGGTATCTGATAAAAACGTTTTTTATAAGGAAATGCAAGTGTGATAATAAAAATAGCAGGTTACCCTATGCGTAGTTGCCTTATTCGTGTCTCTTTGAAATAGTGAGCAATGGTTAAATTTTTGTATGCTATCATATGAAAAAATGGATCAATTTTGAAAAAACTTTACACAAATGTGTAGACTATCAAATGTTTTAACTGGCATAAACTTGTTTCCAACATCTAATTTTTGAGTGGATCTTTGTACAGGGATTAATTAAATAAATTTGCAATAAAAAACTATTTCAGTGCGAAAATTTTGAAGAAACCTAAATTAAAAATTAAAAAACCCAAACACTTGCCATAATTTATCAGCTCGTTGCTTATAAGTCACAACTAGTGATAGATACGTCAAAGGGATATATTTCGTAACAAATAGCCATAAGTTTGCGAAAGAAATTGTAATTGATCTCTTAAATTAAAGGTTAAGAGAAGTACTTAAGGATGTACCTGGATCCACCATGTACATAACCTCAAAAGTAGGAAAACAGAAACCGATTTCGGGTACTTAACTTGAAATATCTTACGAGATGGGCCAATTCTGATCCCGGATTCGGATTCTATGAAGGAAAACTGGAAACAGGGCCTGCGGAACGTGTGGAACCCAGGTGGGTACTTCTACTGGTATCAAATGTAAGCGGAAAATGAGAAAAAAATTTTGTTATATTACATTTTAAGCGAGAATTTAAGGAAAGAATCGGGAAAATGAGAAACGTATTCTAATTTATGAACAATGATTTATTCTTCACTTTACATTCTTTCAACTCATTGACATTTTTCTACTTCTGCAGGGCAAATACTGACCTTCTTTTAGAATTTGTTTTAATAAATTCATTCAACAAAATGTCTAAATCCAGCTTATCCACTGCATCAGGGTATGAGTGCATTATAGCTACGTGGTTGAGTCGTTTTTGATGCATTGTTGAGCGCAAATAACTTTTCACCCTACGTAAAACAGAAAAGCTTCTTTCGTTAGAGCAAGACGAACCCGGAATCGTCATGATCAATCGAGTGAAGCGCACATACTCAGGAACAATTCCAAGGAACCAGGAATTTTCGCCCATAAATGTCACAACGTCTTTCAGAGCTACTGGTGATTTGGATTTGATTCTCATGATACTCAGAGCCATATCTCGATCGCTTACTAATCTGAATTCGTCAAAGTCTCCTTTGTAAAATTTTAAAATTTTGTTTACATTAACTTCTTCACAAAGAATGAACTTCTCTAATATCTTGTACATTTCGGCTGAATCAGATTTAAAAACCTTCCTTTCAGTGAGCAATCGACTTGATCAAAAATCTCGTGATACATTTTCCGATAATACTCCTCCGGCGTTTTGAAAATGTGATTCTCTACACTACTATCGTCGATTCGCTTGGGGATTTTGCGTTAACGCGGCAAACTTGGTTCATCAATATCATCATTACTTTCTGAAAACTCAGTACTCTTGAGCCAAATGGCTTAAAACTTTGAATCACGGGAATTGTCTAATGCAAAGGTTACAGATTCAATTTTTCTGTACGAGTCGACAACTAAAAATAGATAATTTACAAATATAATTGTTTATTCAAATTTTCAATAATTCAGGTGTGTAATTACCCACGTACAAAAATGCAGGTGGGTAGTACTACCCACCATACATAGGGCTTCCGCCGGACCTGACTGGAAAAATAAGACAGTAGACGACTTCAATTAATATATTTAGATATTTTAACTTTATCTTTTTGAAGCTTTCAAAAATGCGCAGTTTCGTGTCTCGATGAGAAAGAGAACCATCAACTTTTATATCTTGAATTTTTTTATTGCAAATTTTTGTTGGTTGTATTTTGTTTGTTTGAAATGAGTTCATTTTATATAGCTAACATACAAAAATTGAACCAATTTTCAGCAAATGTTTCCTACGTCACCTTGTAAAATTTTTTGCAACCAGAATCAGCTCGACTGTAGCATATTGCTTTTTAACGATGTTGTGATGGACTTTAAAAACTCATTTAGTTTTCTCAGTGCAGCTAACAACAACAACAGAGCACGCATCAAGCTATATACATTTTACATATATACTATATATATGTGTGTATATATATGTGCAGATGTCAATGCAATGTGTGCGCTTAAAAATTATGCAAAATAAATTAATTACCAATTAGGCTGCATGGCAATGTGTTTTTTGTACTGATGTGCGTGTGTGTGTGTGTGGTCCAAAAGACACAGAGAGAGAGCGCGAGAGAGTGGGAGCGTGTAAGGGCGAGCATGAGTGACGGTGATAAGTACCAAAACGTTGAGGATTTCATATATATGGGGTGACTGCTTTTAGCAGAATGCTCTTCCTCTGACCAATGTTCAAAATAACTTCAATGGCCACATCAAAACCAAAATGGCTCAACACTTCAAAAAACAGGAGCAGCAGCCGCACACGGCGGCAAATTAGTAGTAAGTGTTTAGAGGGGTTAAGAGCTTGGGTTTGGGGTGTGGGGGTTAGGGTTTTATGTAGAGAATGTACATATATGTACGAGTATGTGTGGTGTACGTTGAAAACGGTGTTGATTGCACGTTGGCTGCCATGAGATGAGATTTTTTGATGATGGGCTTAAAAGTTTCGAAGAGTTGGGGGGGGCAACCCAGGGACAATGATGAGCAGAGCATAGTAGAGTGCACAGCTGTTGCAGGCATTTGAACAATTTCTGTGATTTCAAGCTTGAAAAAAGCATTGTATGTGTGTGCGTGTGTGACTGTGTGTGTGTGCGGCTGTCAACGAGGGTTGTCCACATTATTCCTGCTGTTGTTGGCAGTCAGCAGTGGCAACAACAACAACAACAAATACACACACAAACACGTTTGCTTTGGCAGCGTAACGCGTTTGTCACATGAGCCTCACCACTAATTAGTGTCATTAAATACGCTACAGCGATGACGATGACGTCGACGACGTTAACTTGGCTAAAACAACAACAATAATAACAACAACATCAATCAGCATAGCAACAACATGCGCGCAATTGCCGCATTTAGTTTGAACATGTTACAAAAATAATGCAAAAAAATTCAAGGCATACTTTCAGGCAAAAAAGTTAAATGTTTCTGGCCTTTGGATGCCCTTTCATTAAAAATATTTACAAACTATTTATTATTTTTAACGAATTATAAAGATATTCGATCTTCACTCTATTTCTATTAAATATCAACAAAAATTAACATTCTCATTGACATAGAGAAGCCTTTGGGACGGCTTTAAAATCTCTAGGTAAGGGTCTAGCTGACTAAGGTAACGAAAACGTTACCTAAAGATTTTTAATAACTAATGTTTGCAGACCGATTCATAGACCAAAAATAAATTAAAGTCTTTCCAAAAATTTAAGTTTTTAAGCTGAACGCGTCTCGGCTTAGTTAAAAAAAAAACACGCTTTTCACTATTAATTTAATTCTTAGTAAAAATACTGAACAAAAAAAAATACTTTCCCATAATTTCTGTCAACGCGTTTCAGCTTTACTAAAAACAAATCCTTTTTGACATTTAATTTAATTCTCACTGAAAGTTATGAATATATTAAAAATTATTTCACTAGAAAAACGCCTTGTTTACTTGAATTTTTTTTTACTCTAATTCTTAGAATTACAATTGGAATTTAATTCTTGGAAAAATTACTGAATGCTCTGGCCATTTTTTTTAAACTAACTTGAGCTTTTAAAAAAAAATGTAATTTGCATTTAACCCACGCATTTTGTACAAAAATATCTTTTTTTTTAATAAGTCAATCATGTAATAAGTCAATTTTATTTGCATTTAATCCACACATTATCTACAAAAATATTATTATTTTTCTTTAATATGTCAATCAGGTTTTTTTAAGCTAATTGTTCACTTTAATTTAGTTTATCTTAATTCTTAGAATTAAATTAGAATTTGATGCTTCGAAAAATTATTGAATACTTTGGTGAATTTTTTTTTTAACTAACTTGTTCTTTAAAAAAAAAAAATGTTCTTCCATATAACCAACACATTTTCTAAAAAAAAATGTATTATTTTTTGTTTAAACATAACTTTTCTCTTTTATTTGTTTACTTTGATTCTAAGAATTAGAATTTAGTTCTTAGAAAACTTACTGAATATTTTGGCAAATTTGTTATTAAGCTACTTGTGCTCTTTAAAAAAAATTTAATTTCTATTTAACTAGCACACTTTCTAAAAAAATATTATTATCATTTTTTTAAACGTGTTTTTTTCCAGCCATCTTTTTACAAATTTTAGAAACTAATTATGCAGCTCGATTTATTGTTGAAAAAAAATTTTTTTTTTTTAATTTTCTTTAAAAATTAACATATTGGGTTGCCCAAAAAGCCAAGCCAAGCTCTCTCAGTTTTTGCCGGGTCATCAAAGATGTGTGTGGTCTGGCGTTGTCCTGATGGAATATGACACTTTTACGATTGATCAATTCTGGCCGTTTCTCGTTGATGGCTGCATTCAATTTGTCCAGTTGTTGACAGTAAACATCCGAATTAATCGTTTGGTTCCTTGGAAGCAGCTCAAAATATACCACACCCTTCCAATCCCACCAAACAGACAGCATAACCTTCTTTTGGTGGATATCAGCCTTTGAAGTGGTTTGAGCTGGTTCACCATGCTTGGACCATGATCGTTTTCGATTAACGTTATTGTAAACAATCCATTTTTCATCTCCAGTTATGATTCGCTTTAAAAACGGATCGAATTGATTGCGTATAAGATGCATATCACAAGCGTTGATTCGGTTTGTTAAATGAATTTCTTTCAATTCATGTGGTACCCAAATATCAAGCTTTTTCACCAGTCCAAGACTTTTTATGTGATAATGAACGGTTGATTTTGGTATATTTAACTTCTCTCCTATCTCACGCTCAGTTACATGACGATCCAATTCGATTAATGCTTTGATTTGGTCATCATCAACTTCATTTGGCCGACCTGAACGTGGCTCATCTTTACGTGAAAAATCTCCAGAACGGAATTTGCGAAACCAATTTTGACACTGTCTTTCTTTTAAGGCTTTATCACCATACACATCACGTTACTTTTTAGCAACCTGCTCTGCGTTTTTACCTTTACGGAAATAATAATATAAAATATGACGGAAATGCTCTTTTGTGGACTCCATATTAAAAAGGGCGCCAAACAAACAAATGTAAACAAAAAAATTACGCGCACTTTTTTTCTAAAGCAAGCTAATAGTGGTAGCTAATAAATGTCAAAAGAAAAAATACAATTCAATAGTCACAAGCTGTTAAAAAAATTATAAACGCCGACTATATGAAAAATCCGCAATTACTTTTTGGGCAACCCAATATATAATTGCGACTTAACTACTGAATATTTTGGAGTCAATTTTTTTTTTAATCTAAGTAAGCACTAGGGATGTTTAAAAAAAATATTTAATTCTTTTTTAACCAACACATTTTCTTAAAAAAAATTATGAAATTTTCTTATTTTTTTTAAGTATGTTCCTTAAATATGTCCATCACCATTTTTTTTTTAAACATGTGTTTTTATACGTTTTTTATAGGGTGTCAATTTAAATTAAATCGATGTGGTGGAACAATGTTAAAAAGAAATAAAACGAAAATTTTTATGTTTTTTAAAAAAATTTATAAAAATAATAAATTTTTTTTTTGTCAAAAGATGGCAAAAATGATTGTTAATTTTTATAATATTTATTGGAAGGCATACTTTTTAATTTGATGATGAAAAAAATGGATTAATTTTGTAGGTAAATATAAAAATTTTAGCATTGCTCATCAAAAGATTTTTTAATAATTTTTAATAAATGGTCCAATTTTAATAAAATTGTGTGGGTTTGTATTTATCAAGAGAAATTAAACCAATTCAAATTACATTATAATTAATTATATATTCAATTTTTTGTGACGTCACACGGCCTATAACCAGTGTACAATGAAGACGCTTAAAGCGCAAGATCATTTCTCAAATTAGGATAGGTGGTTCAGAAATTACAAGCGAGCGGATAAGCACATAGACTATATATTCAATTTTTGTGACGTCACACTGCCTATACCCAGTGCACAATGAAGTCGCTTTCAGCAATACCTCATTTGTCCCATTCTGATAGGTGGGTTAACTACGGCCTTTTAGAAATTATTGACTATGATTTTTGCTTTTCTTTATTTAAAATAATTTTGAAAAAGATTTTTACGGACAGACGATCATCTCATTTCGAAAAGTGGCTGAAAAACTGGGAGTTTTTTATTCTTAGTTTTTTTTTGGTATTGTTTGGTAATTATTATAATCGGTTGCCTAAGATGAAAAGAGAAAGATATGCCAGAGCCTAAGTTACCTAAAGATGACTAGAGAAGTCGTTACACCCAAGTTCGTCTTTATGAACAACTGGGACTTAAATCAGATAAGAGCTAGATCATAAGAACTTTTAGATGTGATCTGAGGAGTAATAAGCTTACTTTTTAATAGCAACTTTATATTATATTGCTCTCATATGGGAATTTCAGAGTAGCTTGAAACAAACCAAAAAATATTAATAACTTAGATATTGCAATCAAATTTAGCATTCACAGCTGATTATTTTTAATGTTCCCTGAGAGCTGTCTACATTATAAACATGCTTTTAAAACATTTCCTAAAATTTAACAAAATTTCACTAAAAATAAATTTTAATTCTAAACTTTAAAAACCATTCCACTAGCTTAGTTAATGGTCGGAATTTCGTGAGTAGTATATTTATTTCTCAAGTTTTTATATGGCTTGATTTTCCGGGTTCATAAAACATGACACAAAAATTACAGCTGCACAGAGCTCAATTACGTGACGTGAACGGACGACGACGACGCCCCCAACCCCCTATCCTACCCACCTCCCCCCTAGTTACGTTTCCATAACAAACTGAATAAATAATGCATAACTGGAGAGACCCATAAGTGACCACAAAATCAAGCTTAATTTCAAAACTCACGTTTTTCATTCTCAGGTACTTATGGCTGGGTGGTACACTGGCTCCCAAAAGTATGCGACAATAATTTTTTGTTGTTTTTCTTTTACTTGGCTCAAATGTGTGTAATAGCCGGGCTAGTAACTTCCGCCAAGTTGCGTGCAAAGCTGCAATTTTCACATAGAGGCCAAGACATACAAAATTCTAGACGACACGGTGCTGCTGCTGCTCAGAGTCTATTACCAATATTAACACAGGTCGTAGCCAAATTGGGGTTAAAAAGGGTTTAAGTTGCGACCACAATGAACATATGCATATATGTACATAGCTATATAGCTATATATATACTTTGTAGGTATGTATACATAATTACAGCACCCAGTTCTCGACCCGCTTAGCAAACTAAACTGTGAAAATGCCGCGGGCTGGCATTTGGCCTCAATCAAGTTGGCCAGAACCAAGACCGAGCGAAATTATGAAGGTATTACGGGCTAGCACATGAAAAATTTAAATATTGATTGGCTTTAATGAGGGGCAGTCAGAGTAGTTACAATTAAAGGCTTGACCGCCCACAGAGTTGCTTTCGATGTACTAAGTTCTGTAAGTTTATATGTATTTGTTAACACTAGCCACCCCAAAACGGAAACGGAAATGTTGGTAAGGGAAGTCAAAGCTACAATTTTGGATTTATAATTTTTTTTTTCAGGTACCTGATGCTTATAGGAACCAAGAAGCATCATTGTTTTAGACTTATAGGAAGCAAACGCATTAAGCAGCTGCTCTAGTGACGTCACAAGTTTACACTTTGCTTTGTGAGAACATGTTTATTTGTGGTTACACTGTGAGAATTAGTCAAAATAGAAGATGCTTTAAAAGGCCTACCTTTTGATATATTTCAAAATGTTTGTTGCTTTACTTATCCAGTTTTTTGAGTCATTTTACTCGTAAAAATTCATACGATTATCAAAGATGATACTAGCTATGATCCTATCTAATGCAATATGGTAGGCAATTTTTATCGATTGCGAGGAATAATTTTAAATAAATAATAGATTTGAAGAAACTTGACACATTGGAATTTTTTGAAGCTTTTAACGATTTTGAAACATCATTAGATTCATGTAAGCTTCAGCTTATGCCGTAGTTCCTGATACTTTTGGAATCTGATATAAAATGCCAAAATCTACTTTTATACCAAGTTAGAAGTTATCTTTTTATTGCAAGAAGTTATGCTTATTTATCAGAGTTATGTCTATGGAAGTGACGTCACTAAAATAAGCATATGCTTCTCTATTATTGGAGGTGCCGATTTTTTATTTTTGTGTACAAAATGCAACTAAACTAATAAATTAAAATATTCGGCTCAAGAAATTATCCAAACATTTTATTCCGTTTTTTTTTATTTTTTTACAAAAAAACATATTTCGGCCGATCGGCTCTATAGGCGCTATGTGATATATACAACCGATTTCGATCAAATTTTATACAGTGCTTGGGAACTATAACAAACTTCGGATCACCAAATTCGGTTACGGTATCTTCAAAAAGATGTGAAAGATATTAAATATCATAGGGTTTTTTTGGCGTATCTGTCTTATGGGAGCTATTTGAAGTAGTCAACCGATTTTAATCAAATCTTAAAAACTATCAAAAACACAATTTGATACGATATCTTCAAAACTAAGGAAACACAACCTATTTTGCACCAAATAATTTATTTTGCCCGATCGGTCCTATGGGTGTTATATGAGATTGTCAACCGAATTTTTATCAAATTTAGATGTCCATATTTCGTGAGTAGTATTATATTTTGATCTGAAATTTGACAGAGCAATGCGTCTCATGCAACCGAATGTCAATAAAGAAAAAAATCGGAAAAGTGCAACCAATGTTATAGGCAAAAATGTACAAATTTCACTTACCGATAAACTGCGTAAATATTTGACTCTACGTAATTATGGTAATAAGTGACCAGAATCACAATTTTTGGTAAGCTGATTTATGTAGCTCTTAGTACAAATCCACATCCAAAATTGATCTATTCGGATCCCAGCATTGGATTAACCGTATATTCTTTCACACCCCTCAACATATTAATTTGAAACCGGCCGCAATAACTTCACATCGATCGAAAAATGGTCCTGCTGCACTAAGTGCATTATATTAAATTATTTTCGCCGATATAATAATTTTTTAGCTATAGGTATACATAAAAGAAACTTTTGTTTTACGTGTTACGGGTTTTCTCAAGAACGCGTTGATGAATTTCAAATCTGCCTTTTGCACGTATTAGAGGTTGTTAATACGGAGGTGTTTGTGTGTCGTTTCAATCATTGAGAACAGTGAAGTATTGTGTGCAACGTATCGAGAGACATGTCAACAATTTAATTTGTTGGAAAATTATTTGCACTGGGATCAAACTTTAGCAGATGTAGCTATTAGTGCTCAACCATATCAAATACGTGTTCAATTTGTGATTATTTTGGCAACATGTTATCCATCAAATCCACCTGAATTTTGGATAAAATATCAAGATTATTTATCAGAAGATATTTTGTTTTGAGTACGTCAAG
The DNA here is from genome assembly GCA_037043745.1 of Chymomyza amoena. Lineage (NCBI taxonomy): Eukaryota > Metazoa > Arthropoda > Insecta > Diptera > Drosophilidae > Chymomyza > Chymomyza amoena. Next base: position 77,032 of record JBAMAX010001937.1, on the reverse strand, counting down.
CAAAACGTAATTCAGTGATGAAATTTACGCCGGAAGCTTACAATGAATGTCGTCTCCTAATCGATAAATGAATGATGTATGTCAATTAGAAGAAATGCAAAGAATCAAATTAATTATCAATCTAATTGTACTGCCCAGGAACGTGAAGATCGCAATTAACGTGAAAGAATTCGGTTAAGACTTCACCGCGACATTCGACTAATAATGGTGCAAGTTTGAATCGAGCTGCAAACTAATCTAAAAATCTTATATTTTTCCAGATAAGCTAACTAGAGAATCTTACGATGTTTATTCACTTTAAGAGTATTTAAAAAGTTTGGGCAGGACAACGTCTGCCGGTCTCACTAGTTTGTTTATATATATGTAATTATTAAGTAAAAGTTAATTCTAAGTTATAAAAAGTTTCTAGCTGCAATCAAATTCAAGCAACTTTGACTAATTAGTTCTCAGCCAGCCCACATATTACTTAAAAAAACTGCATGTTGAATTTTATAATATTGCTATACATTTATGTAAGGCGTGCTGATTATCTAATTCTTTTATAGAACTCAAAATTTTAATTCTATCTATATTTAACAACCATCTCCAAAGGTAAATCTGAATCGCATGCAAATATTGTGATCATGTGACGTAAGCAGCATATGGCCCAGAGAGTCAAAAAATTGCACACAAAAAGGCGTCATCTGTAGCTCAGTAAACTAACACACTCATAGTGTCATAGTGTTAAGTGTTCTCTCTCAGTTGAGTGAAAATATCAGCAAATAAGAGTTCAGAGTGTTAAGAGTAAAGCGAAGAGAAACTATTGAAGGCGTATGTGTGAGTGCTTTTTATATGCAAATGTCTTATATGTATATGTACATTTACATGCAAGTGTGTGTGTGTGCTTGATTTGATTGATATTTATTGCCATTTAAGCATCTTGCACACATTTGCAAGCCCATAAATTCATAGAGACAAGGGCGTCGACAGATGCTCAAAAAAGGGGTTTATTAGGCTTGAGCAAAATTGTTTCATTGCTTTTAATAAAATTCGAAGACTAGAATTAAAAATAAAAATTTTAAATTATGCATTAAATTAATTTTTACAGCATACAAAGCTTGAAGTACTTAAATTAACTAACAGCGTAAAACTTTTCAATGTTGTTATATAACTAACAAATTATGTATATTAAAATAAATAAACATATTACCAACACTAAGTGAAGCCTGTCACACGTTGCGTATGTGCAATAAACAAAACAAGGCTCATAATTAAGCATCAGAGCGAGTAAGGACATAAAAAATAAAAAATTGTTTTGTAATTGTTGCCGCCACTTAAAAGCTCGTTTTGTGTCGCAAAACTTTACTTCAAGTTTTGTTGTAACTTACAATCAAAAAAAAAAAAAGAATTTTAAAAAATAACGGCACAAAATAAATTAAAATGGCGTAAAAAAACGTTACTTGGCTTACAGCGTGGAAAACGCGTGACATTGTTGCTAAGGGTTGGGGGGGGGCTAAAAAATTGCTCCTTGATTTTCTCTTACTCTCTTTGTTTTTGCTTCACCTTGTTATGCAGCGTCTTTCCCCTCTCGTTTGTTTTTCTGCCGTTTACCAGGTGACCCTTGCAGTCTTTTTTGCCGCTTTGGTGACCATTTTTTTTTTCTGGCCATTGTTTTGCTGTTTTATTTCCTTACCTCAAAGTCTTCGTTTGCATTTTTATGGCATAAAAATTAAAAATGAATTTTATTATGTATTATTATTATTTTTTTTGTGCATTGTTTTAGTTTTTCTGTGCCGCACTTGAAGTTTTTTTTTTTATTTTCCTTCTATTGCCTGTTGTGGAAAGTTTTTTGTTTCTACATTTTATTGTTGTGTTTTATTAAAGTTTAATTTTTTGTTCTTTGTTTACAGAAGCCGTGCATGTTATTTTCTAGGCTGGCTCGCTATTTTTAAAGGCAAGTTCTTTTGGGGCACAAAAATCAAATTACAAATTGGATATAAAAGGTAAGTAAATGTTTTTTATGCTAAGAGTGAATTAACTTTGAGCAAATGCAAAAAAAAAATTGTCTCTGGGAGGGAACTCTATCTTAGTAATACAGGTCTACAAATACCAGGGTCATGTAATTTCCATAATTTCCAAAGTAATTAGCTGAGTAGAATCCGAAACCAGGGTTTGAATTGGTCCATCAAGTCAAGATTTTGAGTGAGTTTGCTTGGGTTTCTTTGTCTTATCGTCAGATCGGCTTTTCTTGACCAGTGTCGTAGAGGGTGCCGATTTGACGGTAGCTAGAGCGTCTGCTCTGGAGAGCTCTTTGACAAGAGGAGTCTTTTCTCCCGGGGCCTCAGTCTTTCCAAGGGAAGCTCTAACTCCAGATTGAGGGTCTGGACGGTGGCTCCGATAGTGGTGCCAGACGACTTCTGCGAGACTACACTCATATTGTCATCTCCGTCAGAGACCAGGAGTTCTTCCTCGGAGCTAGAAGCCGACACCTCGAGCTGCCGATGAAGAAGCAGTGGTCCTTTCGATTGAAAGAGAACCGGTTGTTTCTAAACAGATTCAGGTGTTTGAACCCGAGTCCCTTCTGTAGGCCCAACAGTACTATTAGGGGGGGGTCGCTGGTTGCGCCACATCAGCCGTAAAGGTACACTGAGAGGTCGCCGTGCAGACTTCCTCTTGGGATGATGCTTTTAGAGAGTCATCAGAATTATTTGAAGTATCCATGGATTAGATTGAATACTCGTGGAGGTCAAGGATTAAAGCTGCAGGGTGACAGGTATCCAGAGTCCGCATACTAGCACGAGCACCCCCTCGGTCATGCATCTATCGGTGCATGATATTCCACTTTAAATTGGGGTAATTTTTGAAAGAGTGTTCTTCTCTTTGGCCGACTACAATTAGTCAGCATCCGAGGTGGAGACATGACCATGCCAAGGACCTGCTTCCAGCCGCCCTCACGGGGAGATTATAGGCGCACTACCAGTAGTGTATCACAATTGCGGCGCGTACCACACAAAGTGGCTACACGTTGATCCCCTTGTGATACCTATTGACTGACGACCCTGGATTCTGATTCTAAGCAGCAAATTATTTTGGAAATGACCTTTAGCTTTTCAACAACTAAACTATGGTGACCTGTGTATTCTTTTTGCCATAATATTTAAGACCAGATTTTTGTAGTATTCGCAGGATCTTCGAAACTTAGACCAGCTTCGACGTCGAAATGGAGCAAGATATTATTCTTGATCTTCCAGGACGTTGACAGTTCGTGTATGCAGACTCTTCTCTATCTCCCGCTTTGTCTTTCCAATTAGTAATTCGAATTCTTCGTAGATCTTGCTGTATTCCTTCTATCCATTTCTCACATGATCGATCTCTTCTTCTGTTACCAGTGAAGCTACCCGTAAAAATGTTCTAGGCTGATTTTTGTAGTATTCGCAGGAACTTTGAAAATATGACCTGCTTCAACGTGGAAGCGGTTATTATTCTTCTTCTTTCAAGGCGTTGAGAGTCCGTGAAGGAACTAAGCTTATCATATAACATCACTCCACTCTTCTCTATCTCTTGCTCTGTCTTTCCAATTAGTGATACGAATTCTTCGCAGATCTTGCTGTATTCCTTCTATCCATCTCTCACATGATCGATCTCTTCTTCTGTTACCTATGAAGATACCCCTAAAAATGTTCTAGCCTGTTTTTTGCAGTATTCGCAGGAACTTTGAAAATATGACCTGCTTCAACGTGGAAGCGGATATTATTCTTCTTCTTCTAAGGCGTTGAGAGTCCGTGAAGGAACTAAGCCTATCACATAACAGCACTCCACTCTTCTCTATCTCTCGCTCTGTCTTTCCAACTAGTGATTCCAATTCTTCCTAGATCTTCCTGTATTCCTTCGATCCATCTCTTGCGTTGTCGATCTATTCTTCTGTTACCTGGTAAACTACCCGTAAACATTTTCTAGGCATATTTTTGTAGTATTCGCAGGAGCTTCGAAAAGTAGCCTACTTCAATTTCCAATTAGTGATTCCAATTCTTCCTAGATCTTCCTGTATTCCTTCGATCCATCTCTTGCGTTGCCGATCTCTTTTTCTGTTACCTGGTAAACTACCCGTAAACATTTTCTAGGCTGATTTTTGTAGTATTTGCAAGAGCTTCGAAAAGAAACCTGCTTCAACATCCAAGGCGTTGAGAGTCTGTGAAGGACCTAAGCCTGTCATATAACAACATTCCACTCATCTCTATCTCTCGCGCTGTCTTTCCAATAAGTGCTTCTAATTTATCGCAGATCTTGCTGTATTCCGTCTATCCATCTCTTCTTCTGTGACCAGATAAGCTAAAAATTTTCTTTTGTTACCTATCTTCGGGCTTGACCCAAACTCTCTCGAACAATACGTAGGGCTTTCTCAAGCCCACGACTCCTTAAACACTGAGAAAAAAATTTGCTCGAGCACATTCCTAACTCGCATTGTTTGTTTTTTTTTAGAAAAATTCTCATTTCTAGAGATCTGTAAATTTTTTCCATCGCATTGTTGGCTGAAGATCAGTTTGCAGTTCGTTGTTGTTGTTTGTTTGGACTTGGCTGGCTTATTTCGCGCTAATTAATGTGTTTACCACAAAATTAGCAATTTACGCGAAAATAGAAATGGTTGCAAGCCCAAACCAGTTGCAGCAGCAGCAGCAGAAGTTGCAGCAGTTGCAGTTGCAATTGCCTGCCGGACGCACAATTAATTAAGTTGACGATGGTGACTGGTTGTGTCTGCTGTGCCGTCTTTTGCTGGAATTAACTTGGCTTTGGCATTGGCATTGGAATCGGAATTGGCTTTGGCTTGCATTGGCATTGGCATGGCCATTGCCATTTTGCCTTTGGCGTTTTGGTGTTGCCTGGCATTGCAAACGTCTTAGAATCAATGTAATTAGTGGCTCACTGTCCAACCAACAGGTGCAACAGCAAAGCGACAATAAAAAAAAGCAAAAAGAAAGAAAGAAAGAAGCATTTCCTCTTGGTATCATTTATGATTAGATGGCACGCCGTTAAAAGCCATGCTATGTTTACACTGCGCCGCACTGTGACGTAGCGTGACAAAGCTTGATGCAAGTAAGAAGTGTTAACACTGGCGGCTCAGCAGTTTAGCCAAGTTTTGCGTGTCACAGCGTTCTTGTCAATAACCGTGAAAAAAAATACTAAAAATAGAATCGTGAAAGAAATGTCACGAATTCCGCAAATAGCTGGAAAAATAGACGATTGATTTAATTTGAAAAGTATAAGATTTTACGGTGCACATCGAATTTTCTTTGCGTTGTTAATTTTTTCTGACATATTATTACTAACCAAAATTGTCTTATAAAAATGGCGTACGTAAAGTCGGGCGCGGACGATTTTGGGATACCCTGTACCACTAGCTCGCAAAAAAATCCAATTCCTTCACAAAAAACCAAAAACAGAAAAATTTTTAAGCAAAAATTTTTTTTGACCGATCGTTCCTATGGGAGCTATATGATATAGTCAACCGATTTCAATAAAATTTGACACAGTTCTTAAATGCCTTAAAAAAGATCTAAATGCCGAATTTAGTTCAAATATCTTTACAAACAAATGAAACGCATCGGAATTTGTATAAAAAACGTTTTTTTGGACGGATTGGTCCTATTGGAGCTATATGATATAGTCAACCGATTTGGATTAAATTTAGTTCAGTGCTTAGGAACTATAAAAAACTCACAAATATCAAATTTGGTCCCAATATCTCAATAAACAAATGAAACACAACAAATTTTGTTAAAAAATCGATTTTTTGGTAGATCGGCCCTATGCTAGCTATATGATATAGCTATGATATGATATAGTCAACCGATTTTGTTCAAATTTGGCACATTGCTTAAGTGCTCTAAAAAATTTCAAAACACCAAATCTAGTTACGATATCTTTATTAAAAAACAAAATATAGCGAATTTTGATTTAAAAAAGTTATTTTGGCCGATCGGTCCTATGGGAGCTATATGATATAGTCAACCGATTTTAATGAAATTTGGTACAGTACTTGGGAACCATAAAATATTTTTTGAATATTCGAAAGCTTTATTATCTATGGCTATTCTTCTCCCTGTGACTGTGGTTTATAAGCGTCTTAAGCGAAAAAATAAATATTTTTTCAAATATTTTTTACAAATATAAAAATAAATTTTTGGAAGCATTTAAAAAAGTCATAATTCAAGAGATGTGGGACGAAAACTTGAAATAAAAATTAAGTAACCCAAACCAATTCTAAACTTTAAGGCTTTTCGGTCTCAAAAGAAATTCCATTCTATTACAATAGCTCGAAAATCGGCTTTCAAAATTGTTCATATTCCGAAATTAAGATTTTCGTTATGATTTTAGATGTTTTTTGGCTTAAAATAGGTTAAAAGCGACTACTTAAGCTAATTTGTATAAAAATCTGTAAAAACAGTAATATCTTTCAAATTTAGGACATTTCTTGACAATTCTGTGAAAATTACCATATAAAAGCTGTTAAAAATTGATGATATGCATAATTTTGCAAATATTGGTTTAATATTGTATGGAATAAATAATATTTATAAATTCCATTTGTCTAGCTAACATTGCCATTTCAGCTATTCCAGTTCTGGGAGCAAACTTATTACGGTTTATATTTTAAAATGAACAATGAACCAATATACACCTGATTCTGTTTTTTTCTGTCTTTTTTTACACGGTTTGAAAATAAATTTTTTTATACATTTTTACACAATTTTATTCCATTTAGCACGATTCAACTTTTTTTGCGCTTTCATTTTATTTGTGAGATTTAATTTTTGCGAAATATGTATTGCCTTTTTGTGGATACAAACAAGTTTACTGGTCGATTGCAAATAGCACTTTAGGGGAATTCCCTTTTTGTGCATATTTTTGCACTATTTTGTGCACTATCACGTGCTTGGTAAAGAAATTTTTTTTAGCAAATTTGTTTTTCCAATGTTGCATTAAATTTAATTTTAACGCATAAGATAAAAGGAAAGCCAACTTTACTTATTTATATATTTTTATATTTTTAAAATATATTAAGTATCCCTAAAAGAAAATGGCGAAAGCTACAAATACAAAACTAAAACGTAAAGCCATTTGTTTGGAAATCAAAATTGTACGAAAGTTGAGGAAGCCATCCGGCTGCCTGATTGAACCTTAAAAGGCATTTTGGACTCTGTTCGGAAAGCTGAGATAGATCGTTTAGCAAGTGTGACTGTAGGAACCTAAATCTTTTACTGCCCAGTCCTGGGCAGGGACAGAAGAAATGTTCCACCGTCTCCAGCTCCTCTTCATCGCCACAGCTTCGACAGAAGTCATGGTGGGGAGCATTCAACCGGGATGCGTGGTTTCCTACCAACCAGTGTCCCCTAATGGCAAGGATAACAGATGAGCACTGGGCTCTATTCAGATAGCAAAGTTTTTTGGTTCTTTTACTGTAGTATGTCGGCCAGGTTTGCCGCGAGATTCTACACGTGTTCGATATCCGATTTCACGTTTTATTTGCACAGAGAGCGAAAAAGATTTGTATTCTCAGTTTACCCAGGCCCTCCTTATCTTGACGGAGGATGCTGGTAGTTCCTTTCCTAGCCAGTTCATCCGCAATGGAGTTTCCCTCAAAGTCCCTGTGTCCTGGGACCCATATCAGGTGAATTGAAAGCTGCTCAGCCATCTCCCCTAGAGACAAGCGGCAGTCATTCACTGACTTCATACACGAAGTCATCGAGACTAGAGACTTAATAGCCGCTTGGCTGTCCGAATATATACAGATATTCTTATCTTGAACTTGTAGGTTTTTTATTGTTGTTAAAGCCTTCCGGATTGCTGTGACCTCTGCCTGAAAGACACTGCAGTGGTCCGGGAGCCGAAAAGCAATTCTAATGTCGTAGCAGCCTCCCCCTACACGGTCGTCTAGCTTGGAACCGTCCGTGTATACCTTTATCAAGCCTGCTGGGCCTGGTACCCCAGTATTCCACTCCTCTCTGGTTGGGATATAGGCTCTGAAGTTAGTGTTCCTGCGGTATGCAGTAGTCTGTACTTTCGGGGATAAGTGGGTTCCCTTTCAGAATGATTGCATGACCAAAATCTTGATCACTCCATTTTTTCGCCTCTTTCATGTGTAAAGCTGATAGAATGGCCTGTTGTTTCCCTAACTTGTTCAGTGGTAGGCGGTTTAAAATAGCATCTAAGGCTTTGTTTGTGTAGAACGTAAAGCACCACTAATTGTAAGTACGGCGGTTCGCTGAACCTTACTTAACTTTTTAAGGTTAGGTATGTAGGTAGGTAAAGTGGCTGTCATTTGACGCACCTAGGCCTGTTGTAGGCCCATTGTGATACAACCGGGGCTATCCCTCTCCTCACTCTACGGTGTCCTCATTGATCCAACCTGTAGTCTTGATGTAACTAACAATCTTTGTTAGTTTTATTTTTGCAACTTCTGTCATGTCGTCCAGGAAGCTTTGTCCAAGAGTATTTAGCCTTTTTCTACACAGAGCCATGAACCTGCGTAGAAGGTGTTCTACAGTCTCTTCTTCTTCAGCGTCTCTACAACTTCTGCAGTTATCGTTATAAGGCGCCCGCAATCTACTGGCATGTCTACCGATTAGGCACTGCCCTGTTAGAACCCCAACTAGGTTTCTTCCGTCATTCCTGTTAAGTTTCAGCAGTCGGTTTGTGCGCCCCATGTTCCATTCTGGCCACGTCAATCTACTTGTTGTACAGGTCGAGGATTGAGTCCATAGGACATTGACGGATTTAATGGTATGTCTATCTATTAGTAGCTAAGGTTTAGTCCCCTTATCTAAGGTAGGCCACCAGATCCAGACCCCATACATGAATATGGGTCTAACAATGGCAGTACATTGCTTTGTATGTAAACTGTGCCAATGCAGTGTAAACGCAGCATCAGAAGCAAAAAGACAGAGCGAGACTTACTTAGCTGTGCTGCAATGGCCGTCGCTAACATTTAATTACAGCCTTAGCCTTAGCTTAAGCAATTGGTCAAAGCTGTGCGCATCCGTTAGCGGCAAACAAAACAACAACAACAAAAAAAGAGCTGCACAGTTTAATTGAGCGTAATTGACAGCCGCTTGAGAGCGTATGGCTGCGTGTGCTTTACAGGAGCGGCCGCCGGCAGTAAGTGTGAGCGCGAGAGAGTGTTAAAGCTTAATTGAAATTGTCAATTGTCGAGCGGTAGTGAGCATGTGAGAGTGAGAATACGTGAGAGGTTGCCGCTGGCTACGCTCTTTGAACGTTGTGCGCTTGCTTGCTATACTAATTGGCTCTCATCAATGCTTTCACCTAATTAACGCTCGCTTGGAATGTCTCTCTCGCTCTGAGCTGTTAAAGTGCAGCACTTGTTGCAACTGTATTTGGCATTGTAACTGCTGCTGCGCTGCTGCTGCACCCTGCGCTGTATGCATGTGTATGTAGTACCTTTGTATGCTATGCTATGTACAAGTATGCAAGCATGTAATTAAGTAGCATGTATTAGCGCATTGGGCATTGCACATTGCTGCAGGCCGTGCGTGCTGCTCGCTGCTGACGCTGACTGCATTTACTTCAATTTGGCATCCTCTTACGACTTTGTCTTCAACTCAGCTGTCGTTGCAGTCCATAAATGTGCAATTTGTCGTAATTGTTTAAGCAGAAAGAAATAACAGCAACGGCTAACAAACAACAACAACAACAGCAACAACAACAGCAGCATGAGCAACACAACGGCAACATACATAAAACAACTTAATAAAAATTCCGTTGTTGTGTTGTACATCAGTTGGAAATTGTTCAGTGACATTGCAACAATACATACATACATACACTACTACAAATGTTTGTGTTTGTTATTGTTGTCGCACAAATCAAACTGGCGCAATCTGCTCTTGACGTTTTTTTGCACCCCTCCCGCCAGCACTCTTTGCTATACGTTTTTTTTTCTTTTTTTTTTTGTTATGAAACGTTATAAATCTCACTTACTTCTTCAAATAGATTAACAATAACTACAATACAATCCCTGTTATGCTGCATGTCCGTCCATATGTTGCCAACATAATAAACACCATATCAACAACAACAAGAACAACAAGAATCCCCCCAACAACAAACACTACGCATAAATCAAACAAGTAATACGCACGGGTTCCTTTTCGAAACACTTACGAGACTCCGTCTCCAAAAAGGGGGCGCTGAGTTATTTCAAATGTTTAAGCTTCCATTTCTTTACATTCCACATACTCTATTTTTTTATATATATATATTTTTTTATGCTTTAGTATTATGAGGCAAGCTGACAGACAAGCAGCATCAACTAACATGCCACAAATATATGTTTAGTCCTAACTTGGCTTGTACTTGGCGTGGTACTCTAGAAAGTGGTAGATTTTCTTGTCTGGAAATTTTTAAATTCTTGGCTCAAACGTGACACAAAAACTAGAAACTTACTACTATCTAAGATCCTTTGCTGCCTAGGACACCAACTGAGCTAACTCAATTTGTTAGAATTTAAAAAAAATCGTCTCCGATTCGTCTGTTCAAGAGCTTTCAGCTAGGAAATTGACAAGTGCGGAACAAAGCAATATGGGAACTACATTGAAACCCATTTTTGTGGCAACCCAATATTTATAAGCCGAACAGATATACGTATTACAGTGACGTTTATTAGAGTTTGGGAAACTTTGGGAAACAAGTCTGTTTTCAGCCAGTAACTGCCTCACCCACAGCATCAATAATTTTGTTGACCTTATCGTATATAAAGCCTAACTCATCAACAATTAGACGAAAAGGTAACGAATATTTGGGCGCTGATCAAAGTCCAGGAGCGCCTTCTCTTTAACTTCATATCCCATCCTTGAAGTTGGGCGTCGCATCACCCATAATTTTTTTGACCCTACCGTATATAAAGCCTAACTCATCCACAATCAGACGAAAAGGTAACGAATGTTTGGGCGCTGATCGAAATCCAGGAGCGCTTCTCTTTGACTTCACATTACATCCTTGAAGTTGGGCGTCTTCAACGAGCTCCCATCACCCACAATTTGTTTGGCCCTATCGTATATAAAGCCTAACCCATCAACAATCAAAAGAAAAGGAAATGAATGTTTGGGCGCTGATCAAAGTTCAGAAGCGCTTTCTCTTTGGCTTTACATCCTTGAAGTTGGGCGTCTTCAAGGAGCTCCCATCAACCATAGTTTATTTGATCCTAACGCATATAAAGCCTAACTCATCAACAATCAGACGAAAAAGTAACGAATGTTTGGCCACAGTCTAAAGTCCAGGAGCGCCTTCTCTTTGACTTCACATCACATCCTTGAAGTTGGGCGTCTTCAACGAGCTCCCATCACCCATTATTTTTTTGACCCTACCGCATTTAAAGCCTAACTCATCAACAATCAGACGAAAAGGTTTTGAACGAATGTTTGGGCGCTGATCAAAGTCCAGGAGCGCTTCGCTTTGGCCTTACATCCTCGAAGTTGAGCATCTTGAACGAGCTTTCATAACCCTCCAATCAAGCTAGCATCCACATAGATGTTCCTAGGATCTCTAACACGATTTTTATTAGTTTGTTTAAAAATGTAATGGCTCAAGATTATTTTTAATCTCTCACTTGGTAACAGAGCTTAAGGGAAATCGATGTGGTCTCATAATCTCATACTCTCTCACTGCCTGCAACCGATTGACAAAAATGGCGATCTCTTGGAAGAACTCTTAACTAACACGCCCAGTTGCTGCAACCGTCTATCAACGTTCCATTTGCATTTTATCAAAATCCTAAGAGCCGATTTTCATTGCTCAAATACATCAGAAAGTAGTCGCTTCCTTGTTATTAGCATAAGCTGGATGGAGAAGTCAGATGCTTCAAAGAATATAATTCCCTGATTGACCCCTGGGAGGGGCATGGGGATCTCTATTAATAACTGTATGAACAGAACAGGCGCCTATAGTTAATAGACGAACCCGATCGGCATTGTCTTTAATTAATAGAGACTTTCAAAAGATACATGAATTCAATTTTCATTTTATAGAATCTTAAATGTTTTTTCTTTTTGTTGATCGTTCATTAGCCTAATTCCATAAAGAGCTTTTACATAAGCAACTCTAAATATTTGTATTGCAAAATTCCGATTATTTATGAAATTATTAATAAGCGAATATTTGGACGATTAAAAAGGGTACCTCACAGAGAGGTGGGGCACTGTACCGTACGTACCCTAAGGTTAAAACACAAGACTTTCGGCTTTCCTCATGAATAGCAGTAGGTCTATGTAGTAGGTACTATGACAAGATATGTCTCCTAAAAAAAATTAAAATATGTGAGCAAATTTAACTTAAAAGTACAGATAAGAAGGAATCGATGGAAAGTAAAGGGTGTTAGGGTAGGATCCAGTAAATCAGTTGTCACTTTAGGGTAATTTAAATTTATTTTTATTCAGTACGAACCATCAATTCATGGTGGTCAGATTTACACCACAAGAACATCTTCAAATCTTCAAGATTTATGATCAAAATCAGTGTTCTGTTGTAAAAACTTATAGAGATCGTCGTACAATTTATGGACCGAATAGTCGTCCTTCAGAACATGCTATTAGTTGTGTTCTCGATAATGTTCGACTTCATTTGACATTTCGCGGTGTCCGACCATCAACCAGAATGAAAACAGTACGGTCCGAAGAAAATATTGCTGTTGTAAAGGCCTGTCTAGAGGAAAATCCAAGTTTATCGATTCGCATTGTGTTACCGTCAATGGTAATAGATACAGAGCGATAATCTACGAATATTTGTTTCCAAATTTACATAACATCGATGACGATGAGATCTGGTTTCAAAAGGATGGCGCCTTTATGGGCCTATCATTGATCTCTTTAAGACACATTAGTGAGGATACAGCCGTTCGCAAAACTTGGGAGTGGCAAGAAATGATTCTTTTGCTGAAAGGTTCAAGCAGCTCACAAACTTCCAACTCTCAGTCAAGTATCCTCTGGGTTACCCCTTAACAACCGTTCTGGGGGTTATCTAATTGTGAAAAGGCGAATCACGACTTCGCAATCGTGTGGTGATCCACAACGTAGCGTCTGTACTCAGAATTAGCGGCTGCAAAAGGTGTCAGCTCTCCAGATTAGGGGCGGCCTATTTAAAAGTGACGGGTCACTGCGAGTTGACAACTCTGCTGACTGACTTTGAGCTTATAACTTACTGTCAGAATCATCCTGCTCCCTCACATATTTCTTTATAAACATGAGAGTAAGCCCGAGGAATATTCATTCTCTAAGTGGTATCCGTGTCACTGCGGCTAATCTAGCATGCACGATGGATTTGGATTTGCAAGTCCTATGTTTTAGAAATAACAATATAACGTAATCCATCACGATGTCCCTATGCTCCAGTAGGAGTAACTGGACATAAGGAGAAGAGTGCATCTTGGAGTAACATCTCGAAAATCAAGGATACTTAAAAACAGTTCCGTTCCATATTTCTGGAAGGACAGCTTTTATATTGCAGTTATTGAAACAAACAACGTCATATGGCAAAAAAAAAAAAGGTTTGAGGGGACAGACTCATTAGCCCACCCAACGGTATAAAAACACACACGCACATATCACACACACACACACATTAAACAGTGGCAGTTAATTACATTTACAAGGCAAATGAAAATTACAGACACTTTACGCAATGGCCAAGAGGAGCAGAGCGTATTGACTTACACAGACACACACACACAGATACACATACGCGCACACATGAAGAGCTGTAATACATGCACATTAAATAACGGTTAACTGGCAGCATCATGCTCATAATTAACAGCAACAACAACAACAACAGCAGTGACTACGTCATTATCATCAACAACATCAACCGAAAACGAACGAAATGCCGCGCGCTGCTTGCTGCTCTCTTAACATTTCTCTGCCGTCATTAATAACAGAGCAGCGACGTCAACGCCGACTACGACGCGTCGTAGACGACAACGACGACGACGACGTTATTTAAAGGCCAAACAACAGAGCCAGGCGCAGTCATCCCATTTGACCACAACAAACATGCTGCAAAGAGCATCCTACACACACACACACACATACACACGGATGAATGCACATATGTGCATACACTGCAATTTATACATATTTACATAAGTGATTTTATGCCACGTCGCCTCACAGGCACCGATTTTATAAGAGCGTGTGTTCGGTAGCAGGAAGAGTATCCTTATTGCAACGACTTTTGAGTGCTCTGTAAAAAGTGAGCATATTTTTTTTGCGCCTCTATAAGCGTATATCAGAGTTACTTTTGGATGACAGTCCTCTGCTTGAAAATAGTTCGTCAAATCTGCGAACTAGTCATGAATTATGATTTATTGTTGCAGAAATGAACGATATGTTGCACCAATAGTCGGTTTTGAGGCAGCCTCACGCCGCAGGATCTACCTGAGCTCAGAGACGAATATGATAATAGGACGACTACGACTATGGTTCACACTGGAACTAGTTCATCAAATTTCATAATTCAGGGCAGCTAAAGACTCTAGCAAGCTTTCCCCGCATTCATCTCTGGTAGTATTCTCTACTTTATATTCAAAGCATCAATTGTTCTTTACAGAGTTCCAGGTTAACACATACACGGATATGATGATATAACCACCTTGACAATGGTTCACTCTAGAAGTATTTATATTATTTATATATCACAAGCAATTACTAGGTCGGATTTGCCCCGTCATTTTTGAAGATGACTTTCTTCTATGAGGCTTTAGCTTTAGAAAATTGCATTAAACCGTTGGCTATAATTTGGTATATCGGACGAGTTGCTTCAAATTCAGATAAGCTATTTGTAGTCAAAAACAATTACTAGGTCGGATTTGCCCCATCATTTTTGAAGATGACTTTCTTCTATGAGGTTTTAGCTTTAGAAAATTGCATTAAGCCGTTGGCTATAATTTGGTATATCGAACGAGTTGATCCAATGTCAAATAAGCATTTTATAGTCACAAGCAATTACTAGGTCGGATTTGCCCCACCTTACATCAAATCATAGCCCCTCTAAGGCAGGTGAGAATACTTTTATTTTTATGCAATAAAATGTCTTGAAGAGTTGCTCAGCTTGACACACGTAAACTTATAGATAGAGTATATCAGCTGTTAACGTCGCAGTCGCCGTTGCCGTCGCTTTCGACGCTGACGTCGCTGCCATGGTCATTTCATTCTTTCTACATAACTGAGCACGAAAATTTTATCAGCACGTTTACACCATATTTACTTCATTTTAATAAAATTTCATGTGATTTTAAACGCACAGAACAGAACGCGACAGTCGATGGCTGCAAATGAAAAGCGCAGTTCGCTGCCTACGTGTGCGTATGCGTGTGTATCTGTGTGTGTGCTTGTACATACATATATGTATGTGTTGGGAAAAATGCACAATTGCTCATTCAAATGGAAATTATTTACACATTGGACACTGATTTACTTTATGGTGCGGCAACAACAACAACAACAGCAACAGCAGTCTGTCATTTCCACTTGTTCATATGCATACTATATATGTATATGTGTATCTGTGTGTGTGTGTGTGTTGTGTATCTGTGTGTATGCGTGCGGTTTATGTCGGTTTATTAATATCCTTTCTGCTTGGTTATGTTTTATGTGAAATTACTCAAGTGCAACCGACTGTGTTTATGCCCATTCTTCGTTTTTTTTATTTGTTGCTTTTTTATATACTCGTATGTATGTGTGTGTGTGTGTTTGTATGTATCTGCTCTGCTGGATTGGCATAATTTAACTGTTTTTATTTATTTTATGCTTCTTTTTTAATTTTCATTTTTATATGCACACGAATTGCATCTGCGTGTGTGTGTGTGTGAGTTTTTTTTTTCTATTTTGTTGCATTATTTCTTAATTTAATTTTCAATTATTGCTTATTTGCTTGTCATTTTATGTTTAATCGAATTTTTAATATTTATTTGAGCATGAAAAGCAAAATAAATACAAATTACAAGGCAAACGTGTAAGAACGAAGTTGGCATACTCTTTCTATGATAAAGTAATGTGGCTTATAAATTAGTTATTTTGAAGTGAAGACTGCCTTAAATAAAATAAAGACTTCATACGAATTTAATATTTTTGCGCTGGCAGGGTAATTTCTCTCAATCATTCGATTATTTCTAAAACAATTGCTTATTCTGAGGATCTCAATACTTTTTGGAGCGGAATTGTTGTTTTTTCTTTAAGATTTTCATAGGAATTATTTTCGAATTATTTGAAGAATTAAATCACGCCTTGATTTTTTCAGAACGCTTTATCTGAAATCAATAAATCAAAACTTTATATCGGCATGATGCTTGTTCAGAAAAAATCTTAATAAGTTTTACTTTAGTGATGATGATTTTTCGGATAACTTCGATTTTTAGAACTCCTAGAAGCATATAAATTCTTTTAAACTGTTGTTTTGTGATAAATGACAATTTCTTTGTTTACAAAAAAGATTTTGAGATTTGATAATTAAATCAATAGATAGATATTCAGCTTTTGAATAAAGCGAAGAGAGTTTATAGGTTCTAGTTCTCAGGAATACATAAATAACTGTATTTGTTGTTTTTTCTTAAGATTTTCATAGGAATTATTTTCGAATTATTTTAAGAATTAAAACACTTTTTCTGAAACTATACTTGCTTAAAAGTTGTAGAAATTCTTTAAAATGAACTCCGAATTGCAATAGTGAATTCCTGGAACAAGTTAAAGCTGATTTGGAATACAAACCCAAAGAGTTCGAAATTTCATAAACAATACAAAATTAAAGTTTCTGAAGGATTAAGGCTAAATCAAAAAAACCTATAATGATCTGATTTATGGCTTATCTACTCCTTTTTTGTGATGATTTAGAAAAATCGAAATTTTTCGGGAAGAATTTAATTAGGTGTTTTAGGAAATAAGATTGTATACCAATATTATATGCAGAGTTGCGGAGAGAATAATCCGGGGACCGGGGGAAAATGTATCAGTTCCTCTATTACTATTTATACGAACTTAATATTTTAGCGCTACTCCGCATTTTTGTTAATTAAAAGCATCCTGCAAAAATATACAAAAAAAAAAATGGCGAGAGTAAAAAAAAGGAACTACAATTAAAAGAAATTTTTGAGACAAATTGAGCCAATAAGCTTTTCTGCTAAATTAAAAAAAATATATTAAATAAAAAGCATATATATTAAAAAAATGGCAGACGTAAAGTCGGACGCGGACGACTTTAGGATACCCTGTACCACTATCTTGTAATAAAGTCCGATTTCTTCTCAAAAAACCAAAAACAGAAGAATTTTTAAGCAAACATTTTTTTTTTGACCGATCGTTCCTATGGGAGCTATATGATATAGTCAACCGATTTAAATACCTTAAAAAAGATCTGAATGCCAAATTTATTTCAAATATCTTTACAAACAAACAAAACACATCGAATTTTGTATAAAAAACGTGTTTTTGGACCGATTGGTCCTATGGGAGCTATATGATCTAGTCAAACGATTTGGATTAAATTTAGTACAGTGCTTAGGAACTATAAAATACTCACGAATGTCAAATTTGGTCCCAATATCTTAACAAACAAACGAAACACAACAAATTTTGTTAAAAAATCGATTTTTTGGAAGATCGGACCTATGGGAGCTATATGATATAGTCAACCGATTTTGTTCAAATTTGGCACATTGCTTAAGTGGTCTAAAAAATTTCCAAACGCCAAATCTGGTTACGATATCTTTATTAAAAAACGAAATATAGCGAATATTTCTTTAAAAAAGTTATTTTGGCCGATCGGTCCTATGGGAGCTATATGATATAGTCAACCGATTTTGATCAAATTTAGTACAGTCATTGGGAACTATAAAAAACTTTCGAATACCAAATTTGGTTACGATATCTTTATACACAAACAAATTATTCATCTAAAACGCTTTTTTTTGTCGAAGTCGTCTCAAACACCCCCATGGGAGCTATATAATTTATCCCCGATATCAAAAAAATAAAATAAACTTGCCTCCTATGGAATAATATGGGATCTAATGTGAAAGTTTGGTAACTCTAGCTCTTACCATCTCTGAGATCTAGGCGTTCACATGGACGGACGGACGGACGGACGGACAGACGGACGGACGGACAGACGGACAGACGGACATGGGTATATCGACTTCTCTATTCACCCTGATCATATTTTAGGTAACTTTGGGGTGTCTCCGACGTCTCCTTCTATATGTTACATACATTTTCGGCTTGCACAATCTTAATATACCCTTGGTACCATACGGTACAGGGTATAATAAAGCTAAAAGGTTGATTTTTTTTTTAATACAAAAATTTATTAGGAAATATACAAAAAAAATAGGTTTTATTTTTGTTTGTTTTATTTTTAATTAACTTTTTACTACTTGTAATTAATTTTGATATTTATATATTGACACTTATAATTTCATTCTATGCCTATAACACAAAAAAGTTCGTGGTGGGCATAATATTTAAAATTTTGGAACCTTCAAACGATATTTCAAGTCTTATGCCATTTTTTTCCACCTAACCCAACTTTCGTTAATATAACCCTTTGAAGAGTATAAAATTTCACTTTATTTTTCTATTGACGTGTAGTTAACAGCTGTCAATTAACAGCGTCACGTTAATTTTTAATAACGCTGTTAGTGTAACATTTAATAATTACAAACATGATTTTTAATAACATTTCTACCGATTTAATTATTTATTAAAATAAATAATTTTATATTTTGACATTTGTGACAAAAAAAGTGACCGCATTGATGAAAAAATTGCGAACGCAAATAAAGTTTAAGGCATTTTAAAAAAATTAAAGCAAAATAAATGCAAACCCGAGACTATGCTAGGGATAAATTTAAACATCAGATATACCGAAAAAAAAACAACGTTCTGCTCTTAATACATTTCCCTTGCCAAAACCCAACGCTAGTAAATCTAACTCTTTTAAGGGTATCAAAATGCAGCCATTTTTGCTCTTTGTTAGCAGCTGCCTAAACTAGCAACAACATCAGCATGTTAACTATTAACAGCGCTGTTAAATCTGTTAACATTAATTAGCGTACTGTGCTTAATGTCATTTTAGTTGTGCTTGCTGTGTTGTTGTTGCTGTTTTTATGCCTGTTGTTTTCTTAATTAGTTTTAGTGACAATAAAAATTAATTAAACAAATAATAAAATGGCAAGCAAATGAAATCTAATATATAAAAAATTGAAAATGAATAATGAAAAATATATAATAAAGTTCTATGCAAAATGTGCATAGTAATTGTCAGCTACAAAGTTTATATAGTTTTTTTTAAATTGCCTTGCATATAAATGAAGCTTGTATATATGTACAAATATGGCATATATTATTTACCTAGTTAAATGCATATGTATGTGTGTGTGTATTCAAAATAGATATCGATAATTGATGAATAAATGGAGACAACTTTGTTGACATTGCCTTCTTTGCAGTTGTTGTTGCTGTTTTTATGTAAGGTCGTTAAGAGAGAAAGAGCAACAACCAAATGACAATTAATTGAATATAATTTTTAAATTTAAATAAAAAAATATATAAAAAGAACTACAAAATGGTTGACGCAGTTAAACGTGCGCTACGTTTTTTTTTAAGGATTGACAACGCTTTTAATATTTTATTCAGGGGTGCGCCAGAAATCTCACATACGGAATTAAATTTTTATTAATTTTTGCTGAAAATGTTATTAAAATTATTTTATGATATTTTTTATGATGCATTTGTGTGTGCTGGCTGAAATAATTTCAATTGAAAGTGACATTTGATGTTATTATGGATGGCAGTTGAATTAAATTAAAAAAATTAAGCTCGGTCATAGCATTTAAAGGCTGACATATATTTGTAAATAAAAAATTTCCATAAATTTAAAATGATTTATGGTTGTCTTTTTATATATTTACTAGTGGGCCCAGCAGACGTTATCCTGCCCAAACTTTTTCAAAAAACATCGTAAGATTCTCTAGTTAGCTTATCTAGACAATCATAAGATTTTGGATTAGTTGACTTTCATGACTCTCTAAAAAGCCGCATGGACGACCTAAAGTATTCTTAAGAGAGCTCGCATCTCTAATAAATTCATGACCCACAGAAACTATATTTCAACCCCTTGCTTGATATATATATCTCACGAACCAATACACACACATCGCAATAGGCTTAAAACCTCCGTATTGACAACCTCTAACCCATGCAAAAATCAGATTTGAAAGTCATCGACGTGTTCATGAGAACACCCGTAACACGTAAAGTTTTTTTTATATATATAGATTTTATTTAAGGAAATACAACTAAGTTGTCCTCGGGCTACACGTAAAACATAAGTTTCTTTTATACATATATATAAAATTTTTACACAGTTAAGCTGACATACAGGCGCGGACTATGTTTGTGAATGTTTTTTTATGTGTCGAATATTCTCCTTTCTTCGTTTTATATTGAAATTCATGTACCTCTACATGTTGGTAATTTTTGAAGAGCGCCACCTATCGGACAATAAGAACCTTCCACACGGTACCCGTAAACACACACGTAATATTTTATTAAAATAGGTCTGGTGGTTTGGCAGTCTATAGAGGACATACGAAATTTATTTGATTTTTATATATATAGATTTAGTAGCTATTTTTAACTATTATTTTAGGGTTGCTGAATTTGAGTCCAAGGTCCCAGCTCATTACGTCAGAGTTCGTACATAACCTTAAAAATACCTAGTTTTTTTTTGCGTTTTTTTGAGATTATGTCAGAGTCCTGATGTGCTGAGGATTTTTAGAAAAAGCATGATCGGAGCTCAGTTTTTATATTATTAGGGATAACTTTGGCTGATGCCGAAGGGGCAATCTAAAATAAACGATAACGTGATTTTGCGATTGTGATTTTCAAAATAGGCGTTTTTCGTCTTTTTCAAGAAGTGACTTGGTGACAGTAGATTTCCTATCAATCAATTGATTTTTTTGAAACAATTGCTTATTCTGAGGATTTCCCAATTCCAAATGCATTTGATTTTCAAAAATTTTTTTTCGATTTGTGAGCTATGACTAAAAATATTTTTTTTTTTTCTGAAACGATGCTTGCATAGGAAGTTGTAGAAATTCTAAGAAACTTAGTTCCCGGAACAAATTAAAGCAGATATGAAATACAAACCCAAAGAGATCGAAATTTCATATTCAATACAAAATTTTAGTTTCTGAAGGATTAAGGGTATATCAAGAAAACCTATAGTCTGATCTATGACATATCAAATACTTTTTTGTGTAGGTTTTGAAAAATCAAATTTTTTGATTAGAATTAAATTAGGTGTTTTAGAAAAAAAACCAAGATATATATGTTATTTGCAAAAAAAACGATTTTTGTATTTTTCAGTGAATTTTCACGCATAAAATGACATTAGCCCTTTTTTTCAAAAGTGGTAGATCACTTTTAAATTTTTAAATTAACAACTAAAAATGATAAAAAACGAAAAAAATAAATTCGTAAAAAAAAAATCGAGTTTATTTTTTAAAAATTAATATTCTATCTATTATGGTAAAAAAAATTCGCATCAATATCTATATGCGTTTAGAAGATATGGCTTAAAAAAAAAATAGTCTAAAGATAACTCGGAATAAATAATCGGGAAATTGGGCGTGGTTACTATTGGCTAGTAGCTCTACCAACTGTGTAAAAATCATCAAAATCGGAGAAGGTCGCCAAAAAAGTGGCCCGCTTCACTTATTTTCGCCGAAATATGTATATATTTTTAGTTAGTTCGATAAAAATAGGACCCTACAACTTTTATATCAAAATTGCTAAGGACGATAAAAGAAACAGTATATAAAGGGCTGTAAAGAGAAAATCTGAGAAATCCTGAGAAAAGTTCGGTCCCGACCCCCTTTCATTCCCTCTAATCGGGCCTGATTATACAGGGTGGTCCATCTAGAAATTTGAACTACCGATTATTTAACTTTTAAAACGTCAAATATCATTCATATATTGGTAAATATTTAGTAAAAACATTGACATTTACGAAATGGGATGCTATACGCTCGAAGAAAGTTGGGAAATATTAAAATTTGGCGGAAGATCGTTTGGCCGAAGATGGGGAATTTTATCGAAAAATCATCATCGGACGAAGTTCATTTTCACCTCGGTGGTTATGTTAATAAGCAAAATTGTCGCATCTGGGGCTCAGAAAATCCGCAAGCGTTCCAGGAGAAGCCAATACCCCCGCAACGAGTGACTCTTTGGGTTGGAATTTGGTCTGGTGGCGTCATCGGCCCATTTTTCTTCGAAAATGAAGAAGGAGCCGTCGAAACCATCAATGGCGTGGCCTACCGTGCAATGATGACCGGCTGGTTCTTCGAACAAATTGAAGATGAAGCCTTGGACGATATTTGGTTTCAACAAGATGGCGCTCCGTGCCACACAGCGAACGCCACAATCGATCTTTTGCGCACAATCTTCAGAAATCGCATTATCAGCCGAAATGGCTTTGTGAATTGGCCACCAAGAAGCTACGATTCGATGCCTTTGGACTCTTATCTTTGGGGTGCGGTGAAAGATGAATGTTATGCCAACAATCCGCAAACAATTAATGAGCTGAAAAACGAGATTGGAGCCGCTATTGCCAGGATAAGGTCTGAAACAATCGAAAATGTGCTCAAAAATTAGACCGATCGAGTGGCATACTGCCAAGCCAGCCGTGGTGGTCATTTGACCGAAATTATTTTTCATAAATAAATATCATGAACCAACCTTCCAAATAAAACTTTGAGCATTGAAAAATATTCAACTGTTTTGTTTTTATAGCAAAATAAAATTCCAATTTTCATATGGACCACCCTGTATATATTTAGATAGTTCGAAAAAAAATGAAATCCTGCAAATTTTGTACCAAAAATGATAAGAAGAAAAAAAAATAGATCGCTTGATCGAACGACTAAGAGAGTTGGGAGCTTACCAAATGGTAATTCGTTTCGCAATGTTTGTTTGTGGTATTAAACTTGATAAAGAACTTCCATTTCAGATAAACCATCCAAAAAATAATGTTTTAAAATTAGAAAAAGAATAGGGAGATTGTAATATAGCCATCATCGGGTATATAGGTATAGTGTTTAAATTAAAATTATGATATTATGGTAAGCTTTAGCTTTCGCCTTTTTCCTTATATCTTCGAAACCTTATATTATACATACCCTTATTCAAGAATTAGCTCTATATGTTTATATTAGTTGACTTACCTAGAAAGAAAAGATTAAGAAAATATTTTAGAATTACATAAATTTTTATTATAATTAGTCAAAGATTTATTATAATGCAGTCAAAGAAATTTCAAAGTATCTCAAAAAAACTATTAAACTATTAACAACTTACATATGTTATTTTGCTAGACACTTCAATTACTTTTCGAGCTGCCCTCGCCAAAAGGCAATTGGCAATACCGCTTCGTTAATTTTATTGTTACTAAATCACAGTCATAATGCATATGACTTGAATTTCAATGCCTCATGGCGCCAATTGAATACAACTAACGAAATAAATAAATAAATAATTGGCAATAAAAATACAATTTGCACGATCCTAAGATCATGTAATTGGCCAACACAAACTAACTAACTGAATGTATGACAAACTGAACTGAGTGACTGTTAGGCTAAAAGTCAGCTGACTGTCAGTTGGTTGGTCTCACTCACAGACGGATGCATAAAAGTTGCATGCAGTGTGTAATGACATGTTGCAGCAACATGTTGCCAAGCTTAAGGCGCCTTAATTATGAATTCACGCTAGTGCTTATGCTTTTAATTAGGCGGCTAAGTCAGATACTTTTTGTTGTTGTTGTTGTTGTTGCTGGCAGTTAATATCTATTGCAATATTTATTAATGAATGTAGCGCGGAAATCGCAATAAAATTGTCCAAAGCAAACAGTGCGTCAAAAAAGTTTGCGACTTATATAGATGGCAATTAGTATTTTTAACGATTTTTTTTTATGTTACTATTGTATAAGCTTAAAGCTCAGTAAGAAAAAAAAGGCGGCAATTTCTAAAATGGTTAGCTTTGTTTTTATTATTAATAAAAATAATGCTGCTAATTTAAAATATTTAAAAAAATCCAGCCCAGTAATAAAACTAAAACTTTGTTCAACAAAAATTATACAGTGAAAAAATATATAAAATACATATAAAAAATATAAATACGTTTAATTAAAAATTAAGATAATAGCTTAGAAAATTGTTTTTTAATGTTAAATGCAAAAATAATGCATATAATTAAAAGTTTTAATAGTAACTCTTATTTTCAATTTTAAAATAAAATTGCTCAATAATTTTTATTTTTGATTTTATTATAAAAATTGCAGTGTAACTCTTAATTAAAATTTTTAAATAAAAATTGCCCAGTAATTTTTATTTTTAATTTTTTTTTATATTAAAAATAAGAGTTAAAATTTGATTTATATGAAAAAATCAAAAAATAATAATTATTTCATGATCTTTATTTTAAATATTATAAGAATTACGGTCCCTGATTAAAACTTTTGAAAACATATAACATTATATAAAAAATATTGATACAAAATTTTATACTAAAGTAAAATTTTGTAAAACTTTGCTAAACAAAAATTATACACAAAATATTGCATTTGAAATACGTTTAATTAAAAATTAAAAAAATAGTTTAGCAAAAATATTTATAATAATATAATATAATTCAAAAGCTTCGCCCAAATTTAAAAATAAAATAAAGGAATTTTTAAAAACATCTCACATCAAGCCTTTTCAATACTTAATAAAAATCTACGTTTAAATGCGTAAACAATTTTTTATTTCTAAATAAAAATTTAAAAAAAATGTATTTAGATAATTATTTATTGTAGTATAATTTGTATATTTATTTTTATAGTTATTATCTAACATTAATTCTTAGTTAGTGCATTTTGAACTCATTGTTCAAAACTTTTTTGACTCACTGTATGTTGCTTGTGTTTTTTGTTTTTGTCGCTCGCTTCGTTTCGTTAATTAAATTTGATTTTCGGTTTGCTTTTGCATTGCTTCCGCTGTTTATTTTTTGTTCAGCTCTTGCGACCAACGCACAGTGGTCAAAATTGTAACTTTTAGGTAGAAATTTTTATATAAATTTAAAAACCCAATATTACTATTAATATTTAATTTAATTTTATTTTAAATTTATTTTTCATTATTCTTTTATTATATTAAAGATATGTACCAAAAAATATGTTAACGAGCTCTTTTTTTTTTAGTTTAATGAACAAAAGCATTTTAACTAAGAAGACTCTTGAGTCTAAACAAAACTGCATTAAAATCAAATACGTCTTTAAAGCTAAAGCCCAGCTGAATGGATTTCAAAAACAATTTGCTAATTTATTAAGACATTTAGAAACAATTTTAGATCTATTTTATTTATAATACTAAGAGTAAAATTGCTCAAGTCTCTTTAAAGTCTAACAAATAAAGAGTTACTATTGTCCAAAAAATAAATATACTATAAACTAGAATTGCTAGGAAAATTATTTTAAAATATATATTATTTATAATTGCGAGGAAAATGATTTGAACAATCGTCAACCAAGTTTTAAGCTATTATGATTATGTTCGTTTAAATCTGTTGTGAATTATAAGTACAATAAAGTGAAAACCTTTAAAAAGGGTTTTTTAATAAAAGTGCTACAAAAGTTTTTTTAAATAAAACAAAAACGGTTTTGGATATCAATGAAATTCTTTATTCCTGTGAAAGTACATTCGATGCCGTTATGTATGGAACTAGATTTCTTTTGCTTGGCCGCAGAAGTCCAGACGCGGAACCCAATTTTCGACGGTTTTCAAGCTTAAATCGACCGATACTGCTGCAATTTCACGTTCGATATTCGTACGAAGTTTATCAATCGTCGCTGACTTATTGGCATAGACCATAAACTTAAATAAAGTTTTTTAAAATTAGTGACTATTATTGGAAATAGTGACTATGGTTAATAGCTTTAATAAAATACATTTTAGAAAAGGTCTATTTCAATGCCTAAAAACTTTAAAAGAAAGAAATTTTATAAAAACAAGAACAAATTCATATAACAAAAACAATTGAGAAATATTTTTTAATGTTTTTTTAATGAAATATAAATTTGAACATGGTTATTGATTTTTTTATATAAAACAATTTTTTTTTATTTTAATGTATAAAATTATTATTATAATTATTTTTTATATTGAGACATGGAGACAAGGTAGAACAACAATGGGTTTTAGGCTAAATTTATATTTAGCAGCTTTCATCTTAATTTCTTATGAAATGATTGCATATAATATATAAGAATTACTATTATAATTTTATATACAATGTAGATAGAAAGCTGCTCAATTGAGTCGAAGGCTCCCAGTAGCTTGTTAAATTAATAAAAATAAATATATAATCAAAAAAAAATATGTTAAAAAAAATATATAGTAAAAAGGTCTATATTAAAAAAATATATATATTAATGAAAAGTATATTAAAAAATATTTATTTTTATTTATTTTTTTATAAATTTATTTTTAAAACCTTTACTGCATATTTTGCAAGCTATAAATTTATGCCAGCTCGATCGATCATTTCGACCACTGTGCGGCAAACTATTTTTTTTTTATTTTTGCTCTTATTTTTCGTCTTTCTTTATGTTGGTTTTATTTTCTTTTCTTTGCTTTTTTGTTGTATTTAATTTGCTGGCTTTATGCTTTTGTTCTGATATGTTGGCTTTTGTTGTTGTTGTTGTTTTGATTGCTTTTGTTGTTGTTGTTGTTGTTATAGTTGTTGCAATTTTCTGTGTGCCTTTGCTCACCATGCGCCGCTTAATTGGCTGCCAATTTATTTTATTTGCGCAAAATTGCAACTTATTACGAGGCAAAATACAAGTACAAAAAATAAAAAAATATAACATATAAAAAAAAAAAAAAAGTAAATTATTACAGTAGTTGCTCGAAAACAAGCTAAATTTTTATCAAAATATGCAAATATTTAGAAATTATTTTATATCTAGCGCCGATTTGGCATAATTAATCATTTTGTAAGCCCCCACCAAAGTTAGTGCCAATCTGTTCATGATAACCATATCTATCCGGAGATAGATAAGAAATTATATCTAGATAAGGATACCCGAAAGTTTGTCTGAACGCTTAGATCTTGCAGACTATCAGACAGCTAGGATAGCCAAACTTGTGATTTGAATTCTTTGTGTGAAGAGCCTAGGTTAAGATTAGCTTTTTCTACTGCCACGCCTCTTATCTGTCCCAAATTTCATGGCGCTATATTTTAGTAGTTTCTACAATTTTATGGTTACAAGCTTTAGTTTGCTTAGATAAAATGTGGGCACCATAAAAAACTATTTGGTTTAAAACAAAAATTATTTCAAATCAGTGCAAATAATCGTAAAATTGTATTTTAGAGGCAAGAATTAGAATTGTCTCAGTTGAACATCGTCTTAGGAACCAAAGTTCGATTCCAAGTCCAGCCGATATTTTAATAGCTTGTTCCAAAGGTTTAAAATAAGTTTTTGCAAATTTGTGTCGATATCTTTATTCGCTTAGAAGATATGACTTGTCAAACAAAAGTATATGTATTATTTAGTTGTTAATAATCCGATAAATAATCGAAACTTAAGCAATACAAATTTACGAGCTTAGTATTTCTCTAGGTATACACTTTTTTCCCATCAAAATGAGCAGTTTTTCTTGCCATTGTTTTCCTAAGCATTAAATATCACCAATTTACACGAATTAATTAACATGCGCAAAAAAGTGTTTCTAAGGATAATTTTGGGTCAAGAAACACGACTAAATACAGCATTGCTTTCGAGACTTTTTCGAAAAACCTGTTTCTGTGGCACTTTTTCAATTATACATCGAATGAGAGAATATTAGATCGAAAGATGTTGAGATATATGATATGTACCAACCAAGTTCAAATAATGGTGTCATTTTCAGCCTCTTTTCAAAATTAGAAATTCTCGTCGAAGTTTAATCCTTTAATTTGAAAACTTGTGTATTCGAGTCGAACTCCTTTATATTTATAAATTTATTCTTTTAATATCTCAGTTATAAAGATATAATATGTAAACGCTGATTCAATATGTTAAGTTTCCTTTAAGCAATATTTTTATATTATTTTGGAAAATTATAAATAGTTCTCTAGCAGCTGTATCCTAAATCTAAAATTTATCAAAATCGTATAAATTGACCGAAAAAGAGACCCGCTTTACCTATTTTCGCCGATATACAGGGTGCGCCATTTGAATGTGGTCGATGGAAACTTTTGACGCAAGAAGTTCATCGTTGATTTCGCGGTGTGACATGTCGCGCCGTCTTGTTGAAACCAAAAGCATTTAAGACCTTTTTCACGCATTTCTGGTAAAACAGAGTGTGCCAACATCCATCAATACCGATCCCCATTGACAGTTTCCCCAACTCTGAAGAAGAACGGACCAATGATGGTTTTTGAGCAGACACCGGCCCAAACAGTCACTTTCTGATCATGCAGTGGAGTTTGATGGATAGTATGAGGATTTTCTTTCCCCCAAATGCGACAGTTTTGTTTATTTACAGTGCCAGATAGCGTGAAATGGGCCTCATCAGTCATTAAAATTCGCTCCCAAAAATCGGGCAATTACATTTAATGAACATTGTCACTATTTCCGCGCGTTCTTTGGGCGTGAATCGATTCATGGTTAAAATTGTAATGCAATAACCTTTCCAAAATGTGTTCGACGACGTCAATCGGTTGAAATCTGTCAAAGTTATTCAATATTTCCATCGACCACATTCAAATGGCGCACCCTGTATATTCTTGATCACCATCAACCCTCGATATAATAGAGTCCTGTCTGTCTGTTCATCTCAACAAAAGCATCTCAGAGACTATAAAAGCTATAGAGCTCATATTATTAACTTGCCTAGAAGATCCTTAAAAAACTGCGGAACAGTGCTATACAGAATATTTTAGCATCGAGCAGGCACGACTGTAGCATTCTGAAGTTCTTAAAAATAAAGAAATTTTCTCGAAATTTCTTGAAAAATGCCTTAAAGGCGTAAAACGTTTAAAGCATTCAGGAGGCGCAGCACCTTGGCTTTTGTTTACCATTGCATAATAAGATAATAAGTTTCCGTATAATGCTCCTTAAGAAGTTAAAGAAATAAAAGGAATATTGTAATGGTACAGTCGGCTACGCACGGCATCTGTAATATACAGCCCTGGAACTTATGAACTTAGTTCATTCAGGAACGTGCCCGCTGTATCCTCACGTATTTACATTAAAAAGTAGCTTGCAAGAATTTATATATATGAGGGTGGATCAAAAGTTTCTTCCGATTCGCGGCGCCCCCTAGGAGTCCATTATAAATAGACATATATTTTCTTGGGCAAAGATTAGAAAAAGTTACCGCGAATCGACTTTTTCGGCTCCATAGAAATTGACCCACCCCAATGTATATTAAAATATTTCTTACTTATTTTATTCTAAAATTATTTTCCAGAAGAGATATATCCAAGCCAAAAGATATTCATAGATTATTTTACTTAAAATTTAAATTCATGCTAGTTTTGCATAGCTAGGGGGTTTTGGTTACCAATCGTCTTGGCCGGATCGCAAACCGTCTCAAACGATACGAACTTGGATTTGGGAAAACTGTACTACGAGCATCTACTGTAAGCATAAAATAAAAGCTAATAAAAAGCAGAACCTGATATCGTAAGTCTTTAGTTTATGCTTCTTAAGTCTCCTCTAGAGATCTTCCATATGTTGCTCCCACAATGGCAAGTTGTTGTTGTTGGATCTGCCAATTAATACGCCGTTCTAATTTTTATGACATTATTAAGCAGAACGGCTCTATCCATGAATATGCTGTTGTTGTTGTTGTAGTTGCTGTAGTTGTTGTTGTTGTTGTTGGTGTTACATCTTCCTTGCCATTTATGTGCAGTTTATAAACTTAATTGTCGCACTGCATCACAGCAAGGCAGCAAAGCAGCATGTTGCAAGTACATATAAAGCAGCAACAACAACAACAACAACAGCAGCAACAATAGCAGCAGTTAAAAACAAAAACAAATAGTAGAATTATTCCAAGCATCTGTGCGACTGTGGAATACACTGCAAATTTTTATTTGCTTCAAAATTTTCTTTGATGCGTAGCTTTATGATTGTCTTTGGAAAAATCTTAAAATAGATGCCTTAAATAAGGGATATTTTGTCAAAATAAAATATGCGATGGTCCCTTTGACACTTTTTCATAATTTTTACTATTATTCAAAGTGAAATTCTTTTAAAGAAATTCTTAATTAAAGAAGGTTTAATATTCAGAACTTTTTTTCAGAGAAGGTATTCAGTAACCAAGCCGTAGCTTAAATAAGATGTAATAATGCTGCAGCTTATAGAAACGAAGATCTGGAGATTTTAGAAATTAATTTTAAAAAGCTTTAATGCAATTTCAGGAATTTTTTCAAAATTCTGTTCTTAATTAAAAAGTAACGAGTGATGATTTTTTTGCTGGTATCTTTTTGGCAACACTGTTTTTAACAGATCACGCGTGAATCGTGTCTTGTGTCATTGTCAAACTTGTTCAGTTTGGTCTATAATTTAATCATGAATCGACTCACGAACGAACAATGCTTGCAAATTATTGAATTTTACTAACAAAATTCATGCTCACGGACTTCTGCCAATTTATGGGCTGTTTGGTCGGCCTTCTGTAGGAGCTATACGGAAGCTTGTGACTAAATTTTGAATCGCATCTGGAGTGAAGACCAGTCAGAAGCATTGCAAGAGCTACCAATGCACCCCGAAAAAGTCACTATTTGGTGTGGATTATGGGCCGGTGGCACGATCGGGCCGTACTTCTTCAAAGACGACAATGGCCGGAACGTTACTGTGAATGGCGACCGCTACCGTCTGATGATTGACGAAGATTGGAAGAACTGGACATGCCTGACATGTAGTTTCAACAAGATGGTGCCATATGGCACGCGAAACAATGGCCCAGTTTATCGCCTTTAGATTATATCTTGTGGGCCATGTTAAGGCTTATGTCTATAGGGATAAACCAGCAACGATTGACGCACTGGAAGCCAATATTGAAGCATTTATTCGGAAAAACCGGTCGATATGTTGGAGAGAGTGTGCCAAAATTGGAACTAGCGCATGAAACATCTAAAGCGAAGCCGTGGCCAACATTTGCATGAAATCATCTTGAAACATTAAATTATATTGACCTTTCTATCGATTCTAATAAAGATTTCATCCATTTTTTCAAATTTGTTGTATTTTTTTCGAAAATTGAATACTATACCCTTTAAAAAATCACTCTATACAAGTTTTAACCAGGTAGCGCTTATAATATACAAGTTCATCTGACAAGACATGAATCGAGAAACGGCACCTGCGTACGCAGCTTTTATGGTCTCTGAATAAAGAATATTCCTAGGCACAGTCAGATGTTCTGCCACGCCCACCTTTGCCATTCATAGTATAAAGCTAAAATACCCCTTGACCCTATCAATGTAGGGTATAACAAAAAAAAAAACAGCAGGAGCTGCTCCCATTTATGTGTGAAGTTGCGCCCAGTTTTTGTATCTGTATCTTTGTATCTGTTTTTGTTTTTTTGTTTTCTTCACTCCAACTTCAACTGTGCCTTTGACTGTGTCTGTGTCTGTGTCTTCATTGCGCTACTCGTCTTCTGGGCTGTTGTTGTTGTTGCTACTCAATGCATTCCTTTTCTGCTTCATTAACAATTCTTGTTGTTGCTGCCCTTTTTGCCACATGTCTTTAGTAGTTTTTAGCTACTGTTTGACGCAGCCCTGAAACCTTTGTCTTCTCATTTTTTTTTTTTTGTTGCCTACCTTTTTAACTTTGGCCACTTGTTGCTAAAGCGAACGACTGTCATGATACAGCTGCAAGCAGGTTAAGCTTATTTGCGTTGCTCTAAAAGCGCATGACGTCACTGAGATCAGTTTTATGCAGCTAGGCTAAGTTATTTTGCTATGGCAGCTGTGTAAGTGAATGAAATAATGCCAATTAAATGTTTAAGTTCTTGACTAAGTCAATTTTTACAGATTTTCTGACTTTTTTACATATAAAGAAAATATGGTAAAGGGTATTCAAATCTTAATTGGACTAAGTTAAAAGACTGTAGGGTTGAGCATTGGTATGGCAAGTATGAATTGAAAACGATAAATATAAATTGTTCATCACTAATATGCAAAAGATATACTCTCCCTATAATTCAATTAAGAACACATGTTTTTATTCAAAAATATTTAAAAAAATAAAATAATATTTTTGCGTTAATTTATTCTGTATGAACTAAAAACTTATCCTAAATAATCAAAAAAAAAAAAGCTGTAACCTTCAAATAGCATTAAAAAATTCAATTTATGCTGCGAAATTAAATTAAGAACACTTTGTAAAATGGATAAAAAAAAAACTGTTTGGTAAAAAATAAAATGGAAAAACACTAAGTTAATAGTGAGTCCAAGGCTTTATAACCTAAAAAAATTCGGGCTGCAATCGAAAGAACTTCCTACCGAAAGTCGAAAAGTGGGGTTTGAGCCCATTCTTTTGTAAACGTCCTGCGCAGCTCCTGCATTGTCAGAAATTTGCGTTTAATTTAAATTTAACTAAACCTATTTGCTGTGCACAAATAATTATTCTATCTATAGATTAATCTATAGAAAATAAATACAGCTAGGCAAAAATAATATCTTAATATACTAACAAAAAATTTGAAATTTTGTAGCCTTTTTTATTTTATTATATTTTATGTATTTTTTTTTTAGTTTGGTTTATTTTATTGAATTTTTTTTTAGTTTATTATAGTTTGTTTTAATTTATTTTATTTTGACCAAGGCTTTTAAATTTACTTTTTTTGACTACATAACGATAATACACCTTAAATTTTAATTCATAACTTAATATATTAATATAATATAACCCCTATATTATAGAAATATACCAAAACCTAACTTATTTTTTTATTTTCTGTACTGTGAAAATTCAAGTATCTCCATAATAGAGAAATAAAAAGTATATTTTTTACAACTTTTTCTATTTTTAATTATTTGTTTTTACATTTCTTGACTATCCCGCTCGTAAGTAGATTTTTTTTTTAAGCAGTGAAATCTCAAAAGATAGTGTGTAAATAGTATAATATTGTTAATCTAAAGAATTGGGGGTGCCACAGAAAACTTTAAAGATTTTACCAAAGTTCTAAGAACCAATTTTTAGAAAAAACTACAGAAATATTAAAGATATTTTTCGGACAATTAATTCCGAATGTTTATGCTTTTGTTAGTATAGCAGCCAAATGTTGCTTACTTCCAAAAATTATTTTAGAACATTAAGACACTTAATTAAATAAATGATTTTTATTTAGTTTATTTTTTATTACATTAGGCGAAAATTTTCAGCATATTTTGCATCATTTTTTCTGTGAATTCCAGAATATCTTTTTTGTTGCCTTTTTACATATCTCATTATAATGAATTTCTAATGTATTTTGGGAAAAAATTTCTGTTCAATTGACAACAACATTTGTTCTTTTTAAATTTAAGCAATACAAGTATTTAACGATATATCGATTTTTTGACATCAATTTTTGAATTAAATATTAATCGAATTTTTTAATACAAGGCAATTTGTGAAAAACAACAAATTTTAATTCTCGATCTTCACTAAAAAGTTTTATTACCAAACTTTTATGAATTTTGATCAATAGTAGCTTCTTATTTCCTTTAAAGTGAAAGCATTATATAAAAAAAATTGATTTACACTTTTTGTTTAGCAAAATATTAATTGGTATTTTCTAAAAAATTTTAATTTTTTGTTAACCCCTTTAAAGTAAATAGATATAATCAGGTTGACATATGAGCCTCCATCTTGAATATAAGTGCTCTGTTGCTCAAATAAATATCCTCAAAAACTAGGAATTAGATTTCGTAGGAAAATTTTAAAAATAAAAAATTAGCCACCCAAGAAAAAAACATTTCATTTGTGTGTTTTTGGTCCAAACTAAAACAACGATTTGTTTG
This sequence comes from Chymomyza amoena, assembly GCA_037043745.1. Classification (NCBI taxonomy): domain Eukaryota; kingdom Metazoa; phylum Arthropoda; class Insecta; order Diptera; family Drosophilidae; genus Chymomyza; species Chymomyza amoena. The sequence continues at coordinate 42,956 of JBAMAX010001937.1, read as the reverse complement.
AAAAAGTTTTTCTTTATTGACGCTCTCCCTCGCTCTGTGCAGCCAAGGTCGAGCATTTCTTGGCGTCACCTTGTAAATGTACTACATCATGGGGTAAAGCAATTCAAGTGAACGCAATCTGTGAACTCTCGCATTGACTTAAGATTTTCTTATATATTTTTTTTTTTGCTCTCATAATTGGCTTCAATGAGTTCCATAATTGTTTTGCTTTATTTTGTTTAGTTTGTTGTTGTTGTTGTTATTTGAGTCTTTTAATGATGTCGTCTGTATCGCCTTTGTAGGCAAAGTCTTTGCCTGTTGGCCGTTGTTTTAATTTAACTTTTGCTTTCGTCACTAAACTATTGATAGACGACTAGTTGATACCTTGTAGTTTAGAAAGCGACAAGAGCAGAAAATAATGAAAGACTGTACCAAAAAGCTACAAAGGCATGTTAGTTTTATAAATATCTCGAAAAATACGTCACGAATTGTTTTTCAAATCACTTCGAATACAGAAATTTTTGAAAAATCCTCGCATTGCTATTGCGTTAAAATTTCGGAGCGAAGGTTTATGGAGCACTATAAGCAGTGGCGAAGCGAGAGCTTTGAATATGGGGGGTGATGAGCCTCAAAATGCCGACTCGATTCATTAAATTACCGACAAATAACCGATTCTGAATTTTTATTTCTCGAATACTGCGTGAAATATCCGATATTTGCCAACTGATGGATGTTTGGGGGGGCGTCACACCCCGCACACCGCCATCTCGCTACGCCCCTGACTAACAGTTTTCTTTTGGGCTAAAATTCGTGTGAAATCGTTTAAATTAAAAAAAAAAAGTTAATAAAAGTTACGCTATAATTTTTATTTCTGATTTTTTATATTAAAAATCACGAAATAACTCTAATTTTACAATTTTTTAAATAAAAATTGGGCAATAATTTTTTAATAATTTTTATTCAAAAAACTGTAAAATATAAATTATTCCGCGATTTTTAATAATAATTGATATTTAAGTATAATTGCATGATTTTTATTTTTATTTATAGAAATAAGGTTACTTTCCAATTTAAATGATAGAATAAAAAAACCTTATTTCATATTTTTTAATAATTTTAATTTTAAATATTTATAAAAAGAGACCGTCCCTGATTTAAAAGCTGCTGTTCTAAAATTTATTCAAATGTAAACTTTTTTCCTAGAGAATTTTCCTTTTTATTCTTAATTAACAAGAGTCAACATTAAAGTCAAATTCAGTCTATTTACATTCTTAATTTTTTAAAGATGATTACAGATCTAGCATCCAAAACTTTCCTAATAGTAAATGAAAAAATAATAAAAATTCCCTGCACTTCCTCTACTTTATAATTGCAGTGTACATATCTAGTCGTTGCAGCCCGTTTGTTTGCCATCTCAATTGTTTTGTTTTTTCGGTTTGGCATGTCATTGTTTTTGATGTTGTTGCTGCTGCTGCTGCTTCTTTTGTCCAGCAACATTGCCATCAAACTGACTTAATTGTTGCTAATGTTTGTTGTTTGTCTGTTGCTGTTGTTATTGTTGCAGCTGCTTATTAAATAAGTATTTTTTATGTATATACATACATACATATATTTATTGCCACACAACATTGCCACCCCACACTCTCACATACGATTGCATTGCATGTTGATGCCAGCTGCTGCACTAGCAACATGTTGCTAGTGACTTTTGTTGTTGTTGTTGCTGCATTGTGGTCCCTGTTGTTGTTGCTGCTGTTGTTGTTATTATTTGGTACAAGCAATTAAATGCCTGCTGCTGCTGCTTTGGCTAGCTACCGTTTGCCCTGCCCTCTCTTGTTGTAGCTGCCTCCCCGGACTCACCCTTATTGGCTTTTGTGGCGTGTTAATTAACTCAATTACGATTGCCTGCCTCTGCAACGGCAGCAGCAAGAGCAGCAGCGCACAGTGGGCGAAATTGACAAAATAGCTGGCACAAAATTAATTGCTTTCATTTTTTTTTAGACTTTTTTTTAGATTTTTTTTTACTCGTAGCGTGTGTTTATTAAACTAGCAATGTGTAAAGTATTTAGTACTTTTTTTAAATAAAAATAAAAAAAAAATAATTAAGCTTCACATTATTTTTTACAAATTTAGTCGCCGCCTGTTTTCGTTAAAGCAGCATTTTGAGAAGTATTTTGTAGTTTGTTAAAATAAAAATAAAATAAATAAATAAAATTAACTTAAAAATACTTTTTTAAACTTAATTGCTTTTCCTTCGTTAATACCAGCAACTTCACATCAACTTTTAAAATATTCTTGTTTAAATAAAAATGAAAACAAAGTCAAGCTTAAAATATTTTTTAAATGTATTATTTTTAATTATTTTTAACAAATTTTTAAGTAATTGCTTTACTTTCGTTAATACCAAATAAATTAAAAATTGCACCTCAACTTTCAAAATATTCTTGTTTAAATAAAAATAAAAACAAAGCCAAGCTTAATATATTTTTTAAATTTATTATTTTTAATTATTTTCAACAAATTATTAAATAATTGATTTTCTTTCGTTAATACCAATAAAATGAACAATTTCAGCTCAACTTTCAAAATATTCTTGTTTAAATTAAAAAAAAAAAATAAACTTAACAACATTTTTTACGTAATTGCTTTTCCTTCGTTAATACCAACAACTTCACTTCAACTTTAAAAATATTCTTGTTTAAATAAAAATGAAGCTTAAAATATTTTTTAAATTTATTATTTTTAATTATTTTTAACCAATTTTTAAGTAATTGCTTTACTTTCGTTAATACCAATTAAATAAAAAATTTCACCTCAACTTTCAAAATATTCTCTAAATAAAAATAAAAATTTTTAATTTATTATTTTAAATTTTATTTAACAAATTTGGTCGCTGCTTGTGCTTCTTAAATTAGCATTCTGTGACTTAATTTTTAATTTTTCTACTTGAATTATTTTTAACATATTTAGTCGTTGATTGTGTATTTAGTATTTAATATTCATTTCAATTTTTTTTATTCATGTTAACCTAAATAGCGAATAAATTGGGTAAGCTCATAATTTAATTAATTAATTACACTAGTTTACAAATTTTAAAAAATTTTGGTATCCTCAACATGTTTTAGTCGAAGACTTTCGTTAATACCAATTAAATTAAAAATTTCACCTCAACTTTCAAAATATTCTTTAAATACAAATTTTTAATTTATTATTTTAATTTTTATTTAACAAATTTAGTCGCTGTTTGTGCTTGTTAAATTAGCATTCTCTGACTGTTAAAATAAAGTAAATAAATTGGGCATAAAACTTTAATTTTTAATTTTTCTACTTGAATTATTTTTAATAAATTTGGTCGCCGATTGTGTATTAAGTATTCAATTAAATTTTTTTTTTATTCAATTTAACCTAAAGAGCGATTAAATTGGGTAAGCTGTAAATTTAATTGATTAATTACACTAATTTACAAATTTTAAAAAATTTTGGTATCCTCAACATGTTTTAGTCGAAGACCGTAGATTTTAACTGGAATTTTTGTCAAACTTACGGCTATGAAATATAAAAATTTTCGTCATCTTCAAAATACTTTCGGATAGCCTTTAAATTTAAAAATTTTACCATATACGTGTAAAAAGGAAACTTTTTACACAGTGGCTACATCCGATTATTGCGATGTGGCCCCATATGAGCAAAGTTGGTTTGAGAATTGGACTAGTTGAGAAACTCTAGGACTAGAAGGGAGCACAAAAAATCTTAAAGCTCGATATGCAGCTTTTTCAAAAATATTATTGTAATTATTTTTAATCTGTAATTTCATTATAACTGCTTTCAATGTTTTTTAAAGACAAATTTTTGTTGTAAATACAAAAAACACAAAGTCGGGTTTTCTAGGACCACAATCGGTTAAAAAAAAAACCAATTCCCATTGACAATTTTTTTAAGTTTTCAATAAATCGTAAAATTTTGTTGCTAAATATCAATTTGTAATTCAAAGTTGTATTGAAAAATGCACTTAGACGTCTACTACGGATGGGACATGAATTAATTTGGACCTCATAGTCTCTGGGTGATCTCAGTCACTATCTGATGAACCTAACTGAACCTCCTCTGCAGATATTGCCCATGGCTTTATAATCTTTTATCTATTTGTTTACCAGCGCTCTAGATGTTCACAAAAAAAATATGTATAAAAACAAAAGGATCTTCCACAGGTGATCATTGTTACCCTAAGTCCCAACAAGATGCTGGAATATATATTGGACTTTTTTCCCACTCTCTGCTTCAGCTTAGAGCAATACAATTTTAAGAATTATTCTTTGTACAAAAAAAATTGACTTTTGGAAGATGTCTGAGATGTGAAGAACAGATCCAATACATTTTACAACCAGTACTAACAATAATAATAAGGAATTTATGATATAATAGACCTTGCATTTATTTTATCTATAGTACTACTCAGTACAGCTTTTTGAGAGTTGTCATTGTTGTATTTTAAAAATTAATTTTATACCACCAAATTAAACAACTTGAACCACTGTACAGCCGCGTCTGTGGCTACGGCATTAACTTTACTGCACTTTTTGATAATTATAATATTTATAGCGGCGTGCAGTTGTTGTTGTTGTTGTGGTTTTAGTTGCGGTTCAAAAAGGAAATTTTCTTTTGTGTATGTTAAGTTTTGAACAACAACAACAAAATAACACACTAATTAAGGCCCGACAGAAACGGCAGCAGCAACAACAACAACAATAACAACAAGTGTGGACATTTAATTTTATGACATTATTATGTGCAGTTATACATAATTTAATCAGTGCGCAAGCGAGATGGCAACATTGCGTGTCTTGGCCCAAAACTTCTTTGAGAAAAAAAAGGGTTGCCAGGTTGCCAACGATGCATACGAGATGCATTTAATTGTTGGCAACCATTGTTGGCCATTGTCATGGCTTCTGGAAACGCATTTAACAAGTTGGGGGGTTAACCAGCGAGTTGTTGGGTCAACTATAATATACTCTGTAATATCATTAATTTTAATGCGATCTTAAGATGCTTTGAAAAGGACTAATTTATAGATTGGGCTAAACTGTTTGACAACAAGTTGGCCAAATTCATAGCCAGTCGGTATATAACGATTATAATATAATCCATATACTGAACTACCTAAGCCTATCGACGAAATGGCATATAGAGCATTTGGATGGAACCCCCAGGGCAGAAGGAACCGCGGACGTCCAAAAAGTACATAGCGAATATCAATTAGGAGAGAGACGAACAAATCTGCCAGCAAACTTAGAGGAATAGCGCGAAATAGAAATAATTGGAAAATTTTTGTAGATAGACTAAGTTCTTAAATATTTATTTTTTTAGAACATGTCAAAATAAATAAATAAATACTGAACTTAGAGGCGGTTAAAGGACTTTGTGAATTGGGTTACTTTGGATTTGCTAATGATAGCAAAACCTGTGTTAGAATTAGGTAGGTATATTAAAGAAAAAATGAATGAAATAATTAATAATTGTTCTTATTGAAAACATATGAAAAAATCTAGATCTAAGATTTCAATATTTTGGAACTAAATCTTTTGGAAGCAAATCTTTTGAAACAAAATCTTGATTCAAGACTACATTTGTCTAATTTTCTATTTCAGGATAAACTTGATTTAGAACTCAGGATAAACTTGATTTAAAATATATTTAAGAAAAAACGAATGAAATAATTAATAATCGTTCTTATTGAAAACATATGAAAAAAATCTAGATCTAAGATTTCAATATTTTGGAACTAAATCTTTTGGAACTAAATCTTTTGAAACAAAATCTTGATTCAAGACTACATTTTTCTGATTTTTAATTTCAGGATAAACTTGATTTAGAATGTGTCCTAATCAGGATGGTTTTGATTTGTTTCATGTACACTACGTATTTGCTTTAGGAGTAAATAAAATAAACTTGTTTCAAGATGCAAATATTTTGTAACAAATTGTTGAAATCTTTATTCAAGATTAGATCCAGATTAAACTTGATTCAAAATGTGCTCTAATCAAGTTGGTTTTAATTTGATTTAAATGCATTACGTTTTTACTTTAGGAGTAAATATGGACTTGATTCAAGATGCAAATATTTTGGAAGAAACTGTGGAAATCTTTATTCAAGTTTAAATTTGTCTTATTTTAAAATTCAGGATAAACATGAATTAATATACCTACAATCAAAATTTTTTTGATTTGATTCAAGTGTATAACGTTCTTACTTTAAGAGTAAATATGGTTTTGATTCAAGATTAAAATATTTTTTGGATAAAAATCTTGAGAACTTATTTCAAGAATATTTTATACTTATATTAAGTATTCTGTTATCTCAATTCAAGTTCAAAATATATTTGAAATACGTTTGTTTTTACGTATTAAGAGAATATGTCATCCTTACACTTTAAGAAATTATGTTCTTAATTCAACAATTTCGGACTTAAAATCGATACTAATACGTAATAATAATACTTAACGTGGGATCAAAATTGTACATTTGAGGATTTTCGTTCTTCCAACGTGGGATAAAAATTGTACATTTCAGGATTTTTGTTCTTCCAACGTGGGATCAAAATTTTACATTTCAGGATTTTTGTTCTTCCAACTTGGGATCAAAATTGTACATTTTAGGATTTTCGTTCTTCCAACGTGGGATCAAAATTGTACAAATTAGGATTTTCGTTCTTCCAACGTGGGATCAAAATTGTACAATTTAGGATTTTCGTTCTTCCAACGTGGGATCAAAATTGTACATTTGAGGATTCTTTTGCTTCCACCCAAGTCAAGTGTGGTTTTCCTAGTTTCAAATACGAAATACTTGATTTTTTCAGTGTACTACAATGATTACAGAGCCACACAATAAAAGTTTTATCTGAAGAGAAGGCACATAATTTCCTATGCATTTTAAGTCGCTAAATACAGGGTCCCTAATATGCATAAACCTCACTATTTTTTTCGAGACCCCCTGTCCGGCATTGTTTTTTAAGTGTTTTTAGGGTCTCTAAATTAGAATTCTAGGCCAAAACATGTGCCTGTGGAAATGACAATGGAAAACATGTTTTTTAAGTCCTGACTATATTTTTGGGGTCGTTGAAACCGAATTAGAGAAGATTAAAAAGATTTAAACTCCGTAATTCCTCGTTCTGGTGGGATTTTTTTAATTTAGAATAAAACGGTTAGCGTATTCAAATTTAAATCGTCGAGATACATAAAAAAATAGGCGTCAAACCCAGAGCACAACTTTCTTTTTTGTGTGTCCATTTATATGCCAATTCAGCCCACTGTGCGGCATCGGTGTTAAATCGGTTTTGCTTTTTTGACCGATTGATCCTATGAGTGCTATATGAAATAGTCAAACGATTTTGATAAAATTTGGTACAGAGCTTGAGAACTCTAAAAAATTACAAATTTAATAACGATTTCTTTAAAAAACAAACTAATTGTTAATTTAAAGCGTTTGGTTTTAAAAAACCAAAATCCATTTTTCACTTTGAACCAAAATTCTTGTTATTTCCACATTTTTTCTCAGATTGATAAAAAAAACAATCATTTATTTCGTAATCGATCGAACTGTATGGGACATGAAAAAACTTTATGAAAACAATTTTGAAAATTTTTTTACGTTCGGAATAGAAAACTTTTTGCAAAAATTACGAAAAATTGCATATGACTGCATAAATAGCTTCCAAGCCTTAAAATTTGACAAAAATATGTTTCAAGTATAGTCAAAATTAGGTTAGTACAATCAAAGATATATTAAGTAAAGATACTTTTTTTTTAATTTTGAAGAATGTTTTTTTTTTTCGAAATATCTCGAAGTTCGTTTTAAGCAATAATTTTTGCGGAAATGACTAAAACATGTTGAGAATACCAAAGTTTTTTAAAATTTATGTAAATATTTATTTTATATTTATCTTTTTAGCCTGGATCGCGATATTAGGGGCACTTCGCGTATGACGAGCTGTAGGCAACCGGACGGGTCACAGGTTGCGGATAGTGAAAGGCCTTCAGATATGAAGGTTAGCTGCGAATAACCAATAAGCATTCCCAGGCAGCGTTCAGCGGCTAGGAGGTGAGAGTCTCAGAGAGGTTTTTGGGTGGCACCGAACTCCTTATAAATCCTGAGTGTCTAAGATTCTCCTAGCGTAATGGCGAGAGATTTGGCTAACAACCTATGCTTTAATGCATTGCAAGCCCCCTCATGAGTTGGCAGACTCGTGTTGAAGGCACGGTAGCGGAGAAGCTCCTCGCGAGCCAACGATAGCGTCCACAGACTTCCCGGAAGTTTACTGCCAACTTGTGCTTAGTCATCAGAGGATGGTAGTTCCTACTAAGCTGCCGCTTTGTGCTTATAACTATCGCGAAAAAACTACCAACCTGAATAAGAGTTAATTTAAACATGGATCAAAACGTAATGATTAGAAAGTCTCCAAGGGGTAATCGTGTTCCGAGAAATTCCCCTACTCCGGCAGCCTGCACATCGGATTTGGAGGTGCAAAATTCATGCCTCAAAAATACACAAGAACCACCGAAGAGGCCCTATGCTCCAACCGGAGATAAAGGAATTGATGATGATGATGATCTTTTTAGCCTAAAAAATCTCTTTTAGCGAAAAAAATGGTAAGCTATATTTTAAACAAATTTAATGCCTATTAGTAGTTATCTATATCTTAAATTGTTTTTTTTTTTTTAAAGCATAAACCATATCCAAAAAAAAAAAAAATTGGAAACCAGAACTCAGAGTTCTCAAATTTCAATTTTACAAAAATTCGGCGGCAAGGGCTTCCTGGCATTAATTAGAGTACAGAGGCATGCTGTTACCACTTTTCTAATTTTCATATGAATATACATATGTATTTATATATACACCATATACATTTTTTGTTTATGTGATGTTTATGCAACACGCAAAAATATTTCACCACCCTGTGTCCAAAAAAGGGGGCTGTTGTTTTTACTATTCTGACGCCGCGCACAGATTAGAGAGAATTCTCTGGCCGAGCATTAAAAATTATGGCACATCAAATTTATGATATTACGGAGGGGTGTGTGACAAAATGCAATGACTATCCTCATCATCATCAACATCATCCACATCATCATCGTCATCATTATAAACATCATCACGCATCGTTGTTCCGTGTTGCACCAAAGACCCGAGCAGCTGTGGCACGAATTCAGTCAAATTTGTATGTGATTTGTGTTTTTTTTTTCTCGTTTTTTGTGTTCCTCTGTACTTGCCACCCCTGGTTGGCAGGTTTTATACGCTTTTGATTTAATTATGCGCCCTGATTTGCATGCATGTGTGTGTATAAGTGTGCGTGTGCGTGTGTGTGTGTGTGGCAAAGGGCTGACATATTGTTTCAAAAATAAAGAGTAAAAATTTAAATACAATTTGTCAATGTGCACTTACTCATACTAATGAACAGTGGGCAAAAACAAAAAGCACCCACACGCATTAAACACTATGCTGGATAGATGAATAGAAACAGGCAAAAAGTCAAGATTACTTTTAATACAAGAGTCTTAGGTTAAAAGTTGATTAAACTCTAAAAAAAAAGGCAACTTTGAACGTAGAAAGTCATGCCCAGATTGAACTTTTGAAGATTTAGCCTAAAATTAGCTTTTACTAACTTTTTCCTGTTATACTTTGAAAAAGAATTTATGAAGCATGAAATACTCTTAGTCTCAGCAATACGACCAAACAGGTGACAAAAGGGGTGAAATGAGAGTGAGCAACCCTTTTTGACATAAGGGTTTGTGAAGGATTTCTTTTGAAGCTTCTTTGGAGCATTGATCTTAATCGTTAGTCATATGGATTGATGATCCCAATTCTGAAAGATGAGATTGAAGATTTTGGCGAATTTTGGTCTTTAAGGGGAGATTTGGACGAAAAGAAGTCTTTTTGGATATACGGATTCGTGCAGGCTCCTCTTGAGGTTTTTTTGGAGCATTGATCTTAATCGTTATTCATATAGAAAAGTTGATGGATGGATAATCCCAATTCTGAAAGATGGGAATTAAGATGTTGAGAATTTTTGGCTTTAAGGGGAGATTCTTTTAAATTTGAGCGAAAAGAAGGTGAAGTTTGGGAAATTTTTGTGGCATGATGAAAAGTCTGACAAACTTCCCATTTGATTGTTAAATGCAATTTTTATTGCACAAAAATTTGACATTCTTATCTCGACGAAATTCAAAATGGCGGCTCTGGTCCACCTCTGCACGCAGAACATTGTCCCCGAATTTCAGTTGTCCATGCTCTTGTAGTGAAAAGAAGAAAAAAGAAACCCTGGACTCCTCTTCGACCCTTGCACTGCTCAGTCCGATTTTGTGAACCCCCTTCTGTTTTTTTTTCTTTCTTAGACCCACCCCTGCTTAGACACGCACACACGGAGTCATATCGAGACCCGTACAATGGAGGCCGTTACCTCTAGTCCTTGTAGGACTTTTAAGAACGTATATACAAACTCAGCATTAAGACTAAAACTTTTTAGAAATACGCATTAAAATCACTTCTTTTTAAAATTATTCTTAAAGTTTACCAAAAGAAGAACAAGAGCAATTTTGAAATAAGAACTTTGAGCTCTTAGCGTTTTTATTGACATTCCCTTGTTTAGCGCTACACACAATGTATTTTTTTTTCTCAGTATTCTTTAAATATCCAAAATCTTCAGATAACACAAACACGAAAAGCCAATCGATATTTGGATTCGGGGATCAGATCATGTTTTCTAATCGTTTTGCGAGCGAACGCCATGAATTTTTTTCTCAGTATTCTTTTAATATCCAAAATCTTCAGATAACACAAGTACGACAAAAAAATTGATACTTGTTATAGGGGATCATATCATGTTTTCTATACATTTTGAGAGCGAACGTCATGCTTTATTTTCTCTGTATTCTTTTAATATCCCAAATCTTCAGATAACACAAATACGAAAAACCAATCGATATTTGAGTTGGGAGATCAGACCATGTTTTCTACAACTCTTTTGAACTTATCACTGAATCCGGAAGTTTTTGCAAAAAATGTATGTCAAGGTTGGGATTTTTTTTAAGCAGACAATCCTTCCCAAAAATTGTTTTCTAAACTTTTAAGTATGATAATACAATACTATTTTAACAAGCGCTCGAATGTCAGTAAGAGGACGCCTGCACTTGAAAGCGGATACTCGGAAGGAATTTAGGTCGGCAGGAGCATCTTTTAAGGAGTTCAAAGTCATTGCAAAAGATCATAGCCGATGGAAACGTTCGTAGAGGACTTATTCCCACTGGGGATAACTGTAATTGAGAGAAAGAGAGATAATATTGTCCAACAAACTCTAAGTGTGTGACAAAAATAAGGGCCTTCGCACCCTCACCAGCCCCGAAATTATACTCAAAATGCGTTTCGAAAACCAGAGCGAAACTAAAGAATACAGAACAGTGAAATAAACTTCGCGTAAAATGAATCTCAGGAACGAAGTAGCGCGGAAACAAAGATCATATTGTTTGACAAAAATAAGGGCCTTCGCATCATCACCAGCCCCGAAATAATACTCAAAATGGGTTTCGAAAACCAGAGCCAAGGTAAAGAATACAGAACAACGAAATAAACTTCGCGTAAAATGAATCTCCGGAAGTAGCTCAGAAATAAAGATCATATTGGCAGACACAGCACTAAGTACCGACTATAAGAAGAGGAGATTCAGACGATAATCAGAGGAGATCAACACGTCTGGCGAGTCCTTGGTAAACATACTTAAAAGTTCTTGGTACCTATAGTATTAAGCGAATCAAGAAAATCTCTCAAATAGTCTTATAAGCGTCTGACTTAAGGCTAAGTAAAAAGGCATGTGTAGTTTCTGTGAGCTTGCAAAGAAATCCTATTCTTACTGAGTATGATGCTCTAGCCAGAAGAAAGGTATGTCTCTTTAGAAGAATCTCAATGTGCAAACTTAACGCAAGATGTCACGCGATCAGTATAAATAATTTGAAATATATAAGTTTTTTCCAGAATTGGATTTGATTTTTAATCCATAAGCTGCTTAGCATAGTTTTTGGATATTTATACAAATATCGTCACGTAACGAATTGAGCTATGCTCTGTGAGTAGAAACCAAAGAATTAGTTGAGCTGGTAGATAATTTGACTAAAAATTTCTACTTTTAGGATCAATTGTAATCTTTTCTTGACTTTTTCAATGGTTTGTGTATATTTACATCGCCTTTACATTGTGCACACCGTAGAGGTCGTGGCTACTACATAGTGTAAGTTTCAACTCGATAGGTTTACGCATTGGAACACAATCGGTACCACACTGATTTTTATTTCATACAAAAATACTAAAATAGCGCTTAAAAAATATTACGTGGAGATAGGAGGGCTAAAGATGCTTTACAACCTATTCTCAAATATATATATTCCAAAACATAAACATCGATCGCCGCACTTGAACCCCATAGAGAACATGTGGGGGAATCTACCCGTCGCGTCTACGCTAGCAGACGAAAATTTCAGAAGAATGGGCCTAAATTGCACTTTCAGACTTTCAAAAGGTGGTTCTTTCGCTCACAATCCGAATTTTTGAGGTTATAAATTATGCGGAAGCCTGAAGGCACTATTAAATTTGTGTTTTTCCCTTTATTTTTGAAAAAAATGAATTCTTGTTCCTTTTTAGAAAAGGTTTTTAATTAAATTACAAAGTATAAATACATTTTATAAGTAAATAGCATTACTATTTGAAGTATCAAGGCTTTTTTTGCTGTTTATTTGGGATAAGTTTTTAGTTTATATGGAATAAATTAAAGTAACGAATACCATTAGAGTCACAAATGTTTTTTTTGATAAGCTACAACTTAATATTTTTAAATAAAAACTATCTTTATTGAATTTTAGGAAGTGTATGTATGTCAACTTCATTAAACCTTTGAAAAGTAGTTCACTCATCTATATAAGGATTTTTTATGGAAAGAAAGAGTCATTACCTTTAAAATAAGCCCTTTTTCGTGAACTTCGACTTGTCTATTGAGCACTAGCAGTTGGATGGAAAATCATGATTTCACCAAAAATAGACGAATTTGTTTTATGATGTTCACATTATAATCTATGATTACTATTTTTTCAAAACTAATTGCCCATAACTTCTAAGTTAATAGAGATAGAGCTAAAATAAGATTTCCAGACTAGTGTTAGTTGCGCAGAGATCTATGTTGCGTGCAAATTTAAATTTTCTCAAACTTAAATTTTGTTTCTTCTTAGATTTGAAATGAAGCTTACATTAATTGCTTTGGAGAAGTTTAAGCGGAAGGAAGTTCCCACTGAACTGTGGTCTGAGTGTCCATCAAAGACCCTTTAAAAAATCATAAATACGGAAAGAACCGTCAATTTCGAGAAATTTATATTACAAAGACTTGGCATCCTTTATTTTCCAAATAGACGAAGCTTTCCTTGAGTTACGACGCGTATAAAACAAAGTTTCTATTGATATATCGCGGAGTGTGCGGCGTTGTATACAATAAGTACATACTTATGTATTTGATTGTGTGCATTTATGTATTTAAGTAACTCAAATGTCATTTACAATGTACGCTGCTCATCAACGTCAACAAAGCTCTTTGTTGTTGTTGTTGTTGTTGCTGCAATATCTTCACTTACAGCGACATTGACGCTGACGTCGACTTCAACAGCGACGCGTCGATGTTGGCAGCAGCAGCGACAGTTAAGTTCAAGTTGTCATGTTTTTGACAGTTTGTTTGCTAAACTGTTTTGTAACATGATTCAGACATAATGTTTTATACGCTTCTCGTTTTATTGCTATCCAACAACAACAACAGCATCAGCAACAATTATAAATCAACAATAGAAGCTGTTGACAACAAACAACATGCAACAACTGAGCAGAGGCTGGGCAGAGGCTGGGTAGCTTTTTTGTATTCTACTTCGAAGCGCTGTACTTGAGCTGAGATTAGAATGTTTTCATCAAACTGTTAAGCAAGAAAAGTAATTAAAATTATTATTGGATTTGTTATATTGGGAATTATTAATGAAGCCAACATAGAAGCATTTCGAAAACATTTAAAAAATTTGTTTAAAAGATAAGAAGTCATCGAGTGTTGAAAGTGTTTTTGGGCTAATTTTAAGTCGGTAAATAAAGCTACATTTTGGTAAAGCGACAACCCTATTTTATAAGCATCATTAGAGTCACTCTTTAATACAAAAATTGTATTTAAACTCAAAAATAAAACTCTTAAAATTAAAATTTTTCATTCAATCAATTGCAATTAGTACAGGCCACAAATTTAATTAATTGTAAAAGTAACTAATTAATTTTGCAATTGAATAAAAAATGCACTTAAAGTTAATAAACAATTTTGCAAATAAATAGACAATTTTATTTGATTTGGCATCATTAAAAAAGTTTATAGATAAACCACAATGTGGGTCAACATAACTGATCATGCAAAAGAGTTGTACGAGTATCTGAAAACCAAAGATCTCTTTATTTCTTTTATGGCTACTCTCTCTTTTTTTTTTGTTGTTTTTTGTTGTTGTTTGTATCTATGCGGCACATGAATGCAGTTGAATGAAGTTGAAGTTGGATTGCAGTCAACAAACCAATTCAATTAACAGCCAGGCTAAAGCCATTTCCTCTACAAATTTGCGCTCACTTCCGCTGCCAGCCGTCCCCTACTCCTCTCAGACCCCAACAACAAATGACAGCATGCTAATTTGTTAGGCATCCCATGTTAAGCACTTCGTTCACTCAATCATTCAATCAATCAATCAGTCAGTCAGTCAGTCAGTCAGTCAATCAACCATTTAGTTATAATACACTCTTTTTACATATAGAAGAAGCTAAAAAGTTGCGCTCTTATTATTGATCTATGTTCAGAGAGAGTACACGTAAGAGTGTGGGTGTAGGTGCGTGTGTGTGTGTATGTAATAAGCGACATGATCCAACAATTAGAAGGTTAAGCAAAGCGCAGCTGCCTTAGTCGTGGCTCTCTGCAAAAAGCTGGTTCAATTTTTGTATGGTAGCTAAGTGAAATAGTGGAGCAATCTTGATCAAATTTATGTCACTTGGATTTTGCTATAGATAAAACATTTTTGTGAAGTTTGAGCGAAATTGGGTTATATTTTTATATAGCTGCCATACAAAAGTTGAACCAGTTGAACTCATAAACTTCTTTGCGGCACCTTTTAGGTGTAATGAGCGACATGTACGAATTTTATTCAAATTTATGTTCATTTTATTTTGTTTAAGACTTCACATTTGTGTGAAATTTGAACGAAATTGGTTCACTTTTTCATACAGCTGCCATACAAAGTTAAACCAGTTGAACTGATAAAAATCATGGCCTATGCGCAGAGAGAGAGAGAGAGTGTACTCATAAGAGAGTCACTGTGCAAACATAATGAGCGAAATGAACCGGCCTTAAACCTCATTTTAGACTCTTACAAGCAGTGAGTTCATCTTTGAACCAGAACAATCGATTTTTTCTACTTTTTTCTTTAGGTTTAAATATTTCATATTTTCTATAATTATATAGATATATAGATACGGGCTGCGCCGAAAAACTGCCTCATTTTTTTTTCCAATACTCAATTTCATTTGTAATTTTTTCTTCTATTAAAAATTATTAAAAACTGTTTCTTCTTTAACTGACGATCTATTTAGGCATGGTTATTTGGGAATGCTGCCAACATCTTCATTACAAATTTTTCTACAATAACCTGAAAGAAATTAATGCCACGGAGCAATATTGAACATTCATTCATTCATTGCCCACCGAGCAATATTGAACTATATTGTAGTTAAAAAGTAGCTTCTAGGAAAGTATTGAAATTGGCTTAAATTATACCTAAATGTTCTATTTTGTATTCCTTTTTGTTAACCATTTCTTTTTGTTACTTTCTAGGGCTTACACTTCCTGGGCTATAGTCAGTTTTTCATCAGTAAAAAGAATCTCTTCTCTTTATTTGTGTTTCGTAGGATATAATAATTTTCCGATATTCCAATTATATTTTCATTAAAAAATTGGTTGAAACAATGGATGGTATTGAGCAAGGGTGATCATTGAGCTAAAAAGCAGCTTTAGACACATTTATTCCTAAATCTTCTATTTTGTATGCCTTTTCGTAAGCCATATTCTTTTTTTTTACTTTCTAAAGCACTTACTGAGCTATAGCCAACTTCTTCAGCAGTAAAAAGAAGTTCTTCTAACGCTAAGTGCTCCGTAACACTTGAAACGTTGACAGTAGCATAAGGTGAAACTGTTCTGAGTATAAAAAAATGTTTCAGATAGTGGTAGATAACATCTTCCAAGATGGCCGGGAAGATGCCAATGACGAGCCTAGCTCTGGACGCCCAAGCGCGTCAATATTTGGTGAAAACGTTCAAGTAGCTGCGGATACATTATATTTGTAAAATTGTCCGATTATTATCATAGAAGTTGCTGCGGATATCGGTATATCGCTTAGAACGTGGCATGAAAGTTCTCTAACGTTGTAAGCATAAGACGTTGCCTGAGAGTATTGTTCCGAAACTTTATCAGCATTGTCTACTAAAAGAACCGTCGCATGAGATCACTCAAGACCTATTGAATGACATCGATGTTGACCCAGATTTACTCGATAAGGTCATAATTGTTGACGAATCACTTTGTATATGGTTATGATACCGATAACTAAAGCCTAATCGTTACAATGTAAGTATCTCATAAGAGTCAAGACTGAATAATACGCCAATTTTTCTCAAATGTCAAAGTTTTGCAGACTGATTTTCTTTCTAATTACCATAACAAGATCCTTCACAAGTTCTTATTATAGATTTTTAAAGGTCAATCAAACAGTATTATGATAGATTGATGGAGTGCCTCCAGTAGACTTTAAAGAAGTAATATTAATCTAAAACATCCAAAATTCTTTCCACAAATCTTCAGTTGATTTTGCAAATTAACGACAAAAAATCAGCTCATTCAGCTTTTATTGGGAGAGATTTTTAATGTTCTGAAACATATTTTTACATAAATTAATGGAGTGTTTTTGAACTTCAGTTTACTTAACAAGAAATAGTATCATGATACTTATTTATTATTCATAATTAACTAAAAAGTTTGTATTAAAAGATAAAGATTCTTTCCAAAAATCTTTAGGACTGCATTGTCTTTCAAGAATTACAAAACAATCAGTCGACAAGCTGTTTATTAGAGATGCTTTAAAGCTTGCCATATTTGATAGCATTGAGTGGAGCGTTTTTGAGCTCGAGATTCACTTTAGAGAAATAATATTAATATAATATTGTATTAGAAATAAAATTCTTTTCACAAATCTTTAAACGATTGTCTTTCAAATTAATAGAATGTCAAGCTTAGTTTTGTAGATCATTGATGTCTGTAAATATATTACGTATATCTTTAGTGCTTTTTATTGCAGAATCTGTTTCCGACCACTCAATACATTGTTATCGAATAAGGCCAAGTTTTAGAATAAGTTTTAACAAAATCTTAGGCATATTTATGCTTTGACTTTTGAAAGATTTTCATTCATTTATTTAGATACAGCTGCATTTTAAATCTAATGCTAACTACTCAATACGTTGTTATCAAATAAAGTCGATATAGGCAACGGATTAGCCCAGTTTTAGAACAAATTGCACCGAAATCTGAAGCATATTCAAGCTTCGACTTTTGAAATAATTTCATTCATTTATTTAGACATAGCTGCGTTTCAAATCTAATGCTAACTACTCAATACCTTGTTATCGAATAAAGTCGATATAGGCAATGGATTAGCCCAAGTTTTAGCAGAAATTGCACCCAAATCTAAAGCATATTGAAGCTTAGACTTTTGAAAGATTCTTATTCATTAATTAAGATATAGCTGGGTTTTGAATCTGATGTTAACAGCTCAATACATTGCTATCGAATAATCGATATACGCAACCGATTAGCCAAGTTTTAGAACAAATTGCACCCAAATCTGAAAGTCTTCGACTTTTGAAAGAATTTCATTCATTTATTTAGCTATAGCTGCGCATAATACTCATAAGACTTTAAGCTTCTAAGAATCTTCGTATATCGACTATTCACTCTCTCTCTTAGTCAGTGTCGAGTTGACATTTTTGTTTGTTGCACTGCCAAAAAAAAAATAAAAAAAATAGCCATCTACATATACACATACATATATACATGCTATGTATACGCAAAAGTGGCAATTAATTTTTGTTAGTGTTGCATTTAATGGCCTGTCTGCCAGGCCGGTGGGGGCACCCCTCCCCCCGTGGCGATACATCTCCCCCCGACCTCCCTAGCATAGGCAACAAACGAAAGACCCCGAGAAGCCCCATGCCAAATGCCATTTACCGTTTGCTGCCACTTCACTTTTATTTATAATACAATGACGAAAAAGAAATCTGTTGGGTTCCATTTGTATCTGTGTGTGTGTGTGTGTGTGTGTGCATCTGTGTGTGTGTTGTTGTTTGACATTCAACTTTGTTGCCGTTGTTATTGTTGTTGTTGTCTTCTTTTTTTCAATATTTAATTAATTTAATTGAAATTATCAGTAAATACGCTTAAGCTGCGTAATTTACACATTTCAAATATGTTTTTATTTATGTATGTGTGTGTGTGTGTGTGGGTTTGTTTTGTTTGTTGTTGTTTTTGTTTTTAACAGCAGGCCAAACAACAACAAATAAAAACTGACGCGTCTTATCACAGAAACAACAGCAGGCAGCTACAACAACAACAACAATATAGAAGAAATTTATTGCATTTTAAATACAACACGAAAGAAAGAAGACATATAAAATGTATATAAAAGTAACAAAATGAAGAGTTGCGACTAATGGATACACTGCAAATGGGTAGAGTGAACTAAACATCATAAATTGATAAAAATAGTTGTGCAGATATTTACGTATACGTAATGTAAAATTAGGATTGGCCAGTTGGTTAAAATAATTATACTATTTATGCAAAGAAATTAGTCGAAGCAACAAGGGGTTAAAAAATGTTGGGTTCCGTACAAGACTTTCTCAAAAACTCTCCAGAAATAGCTACATTTCAAAATTGAGCGGTTTAGCAAAACTTGAGATTCTGCCTAAATCTTACTCTTAACAAAATACTGCAAGGATCAGTATTTCATATCAAATATGGTACGGGAAACTGCTCGAAAGGATTTCCGAAAACTAACAATGTAAATATTTTTGAAGGGTTCCTCATATGAGGATCTCGTTTTTTGTAAATAAAAATGAAATATTTTCAAAATAAAAGGATCTAGCTGGATATGGTACGGGAAACTGCTCGAAAGAATTTCCGTAAACTAACAATGTAAATATTTTTAAAAGGTCTTTCCAATTTCCAATAATTTTTCTTAAAATAAAAAATGAATTCACTTGGTATTCTTCTAAATTTCTTAAATAACACAGGTCTACAAATACAGGGGTCATGTGAGTTGTTGGAAAGCTAAGGGTTATTTCCGAAGTAATTTGGTGCGTAGAATCCGAATCCGGCGTCAGAACTGGCCCATCACGTAAGGATTTTGAAATATTTGAGGTTATGTATTACTCTAAATCAGTAAATTTTTAAAACTTAATTAATATTAAAAACCTGTTTAAATTACACTAAATCAAATAAAATAAAATTTAATTTTTAAATAGATATAACTCTGTAAGCCCAAGAAAATAAGAAATAATAATAATAAAAATAAGTCTTTTTTTTTATTTGATTACTCTAACTAAATCATATTGAAAATTTAAATGGGGGCACTCCAAAGCGAAGACGTACAAAATTTATACGTTTTTGTTTTTCTAAGCAAATTTTTAATTATTTATTAATTTTTCAAATAACATATAACAATTTTTTTTATCGGCTTTAACAATTTTATCAAAATTTTGAAACTTAGAACTTAAGATTTTGATTTGTAGGCGCATAAATTTGACCAAATAAATGATCGACTGAACTATACAGACGACAAGAATTTTTTTTTTTTTTATTTATTTATAAATTAGAATTTAATTCTAAAATATAAAGTATGAAGCCAGAGCAACAAGGCCTTCAGGCTGACAGACAACAAGAATATTAAACAATATTTTGAGAAAGAGTTAAGATTTTTTTGAAATTTTTGGAAAGTCATAAATTTATCGACGTTTTTGGGGCTACAAAGCTCGATAATTCAAAATAAATAATAATAATACAGTCAAAAAGATGTAGAATTTCATCATACT
The DNA here is from genome assembly GCA_037043745.1 of Chymomyza amoena. Taxonomy (NCBI): domain Eukaryota; kingdom Metazoa; phylum Arthropoda; class Insecta; order Diptera; family Drosophilidae; genus Chymomyza; species Chymomyza amoena. Next base: position 22,748 of record JBAMAX010001937.1, on the reverse strand, counting down.
GATATGATAATATGATTTATAAGTGGTATTAGTAATGTTTTTAATAGCTTGCTCTTTAGGAGCTGTAAAAATTAATGATGAAAAAATAAGTTTCGAAAAGGCGCGAAAATTTTTAAGATTAAGCATTTTGAAAATGACTTACAAATACGAATATCATTCATTAATTTTAAAAAAACATGAGTTTCAAAACTATTGCGAATTTTTACCAAAATGTAGCAGGTTATGAAATTCGAGGGATTAAATTGCTTGCAATTTCGAATATCGTCATTAGAAAAAGAAGATTTCAAAACTGGTACAAATATTTCTCAAGTTTCAATATTTGTATACATCTTTAAAGATGTTCGGATTTAGAAGCAATATATTTCTAGGATTATTCTGTTTTAAACTTCACATATCTATCTACAGTTTGGTCCATCTAGTGTTTGGAATTTGAACTACCGATTATTTGACTTTTATAACGTCAAATGCCATTCATATATTTATAAATATTTAGTAAAAACATTGACATTTACGAAATGGGACGCTATACGCTCGAAGAAAGTTGGGAAATATTAAAATTGTGCGGAAGATCGTTTGGCCGAAGATGGCGAATTTTATCGAAAAATTGTCTTCTCGGACGAGGCTCATTTTCACCTCGCTGGTTATGTTAATAAGCAAAATTGTCGCTTCTGGGGCTCAGAAAATCCGCAAGCGTTCCAGGAGAAGCCAATGCACCCACAACGAGTGACTATTTGTCGATCTTCTGCGGACAATCTTCAGAAATCGCTTAATCAGCCGAAATGGCGTTGTGAATTGGCCACCAAGAAGCTGGGATTTGACGACTTTGGACTATTATCTTTGGGGTGCGGTGAAAGTTGAATGTTATGCCAACAATCCGCAAACAATTAAACGCTGAAGGACGCGATTGAAGCCGCTATTGCCAGGATAAGACCCGAAACAATCGAAAATGTGCTCAAAAATTGGACCGACCGAGTGGCATGCTGCCAAGCCAGCCGTGGTGGTCATTTGACCGAAATTATTTTTCATAAATAAATGTCATGAACCAACCTTTCAAATAAAACTTTGAACATTCAAAAATATTCAGCCGTTTTGTTTTTATAGCAAAATTAAATACCCATTTTTATATGGACCACCATGTATACATATAAAAGAAACTTATGTTTCATGTGTTACGGGTGTTCCGATAAACGCGTTGATGAATTTCAAATGTGATTTTTGCGTATGTTAGAGGTTGTCAATAAGGAGGTTTTAAGCTTATTGCGATGTGTTTGTATGTATTGGTTCGTGAGATATGCGCATTTTTGTGAATATCGGTTTTTGTGAGTACATTGGCATATATACAAAAATTGGTATTGTTGTTAATCAATGTTCGAGGTAAAAAATCGTTTCAATCATTGAGAACAGGGAATAGCGTATTGTGTGCAACGAATCGAAAACGTATTTCAAAATTTGAATTTGTTCGAAAATGATTTGCACTGGGATCAAACTTTAGCAGATGCTGCTATTACCTCTCATCCCTATTAAATACGTGTTCTTTTTGCAATTATTTTGGCAACATGTTTTCCATCAAATCCACCTGAATTGTGGATAAAATTTCAAGAATATTTATCAGAAGATATTTTTTTTTTCGAGTACGTCAAGCAAAACGTAATCCAGTGATGGAATTTACGCCGGAAGTTTACAATGAAGCTTTAATTCATATTGAAGATCTAAGCTTCGCGATGGCTAATAAAAAAAGCATTTGGACAATTGGGAATTCCGTCTCCTAATCGATCAATGCATGATGTATATCAATTGGAAGAAATGCAACGAATCAATTTAATTATCAATATAATCGTACTGCCCAGGAACGTAAAGATCGCAATCAACGTGAAAGAATTCGCTTAAGACAGACCCGTAAAGCGCGACATTCGACTTATAATGGTGCAAGTTTGAATCGAGCTGCAAACTAATCTACAAATTTTATATTTTTCCAGATAAGCTAACTAGAGCATCTTACGATGTTTATTCACTTTAGGAGGATTCAAAAAGTTTGGACAGAACAACGTCTGCCGGGCTCACTAGTATGTTATATTTCGTAGTTCTAAAGACTAGCTTCAAAAAAATACAAAATACTACGTAGTGCTCTAAATACTTCCAGATAGTGTATATCGCTGCCTAAACATTTTATGGCCATAGAGCACCAGAAAAAAAAAACGTAGGCTGTGAAAAAATTCTAATAAAATTATAAACATCAAGAATAAAAATGTATTTTGTAATCACAAAAAAAAAAACCAAAGTGATACTAAAAACAACTCACCTACACATAACTACAAGAGTGTTAACATGATGATTATTATAGTTGTTGTTGTTGCCCTGTTTATTTATTTCTTTCTTATTTTTATTATCTTTATAAACGTCACTTTTTGACGCCGAGTCGCAGTCATTTGTTTTTGGCCCCAAAGACCTCTTGAAATATAAAGAAATAAACCTCCAGAGATTTAAAGCAATTAAATACTAATGTTGCCTAATGTGCACTAATATGCCAACTAATTTAGTGCAGGGTATATGGGTATATGGGTATATATATGGCCGGTTGGCCTTTGACTACACTTACCAAATAACTAACTAGCTAACTAAATAGTAAATAATCTAAGGCGCTAAGCTGCGCTGACAATGTTCATAATTTTTAAGCTTAATTAGCTTAAAATATGCACAATGTTTTTTTTTTGGTACTGATTATTATTAACGCCCGGCAAAGCTGCTATTAATATATTATTATATCATTTTGTTGCTATTGTTTAAAAGAACAAGTCCGTAGACCCGACCCATGAGTAATTAAAATAATTTAACAACGAAAAAAAAGACTTAAAAAGTCGCAATGAAATGTCACAACTGTGTTGAGGCGGAGATCTCTAGACTCTTTGTACAGACCGGGAAAGTCAAGTTAATGACGCTTTTTAATGGCTTTTCTCGTATTACGAGCAGTTTTTATGAGCTTCCGAATAGTTTCAGTGTTGTAACTTACCTAGAAATAGAAGAAAAAGTATATATAATTATTAGTATGTTACGAAATATATGGTAAAAAAAAAAAAAAATTATGGGACTAAAAGCTTAAATTCGCATAAATTTATATTTAAATATTTGTGGTATTAATATTATCGAGGCCTGAAAGTAGCAGAGATAGGGAAAGAGTTAGTCAGCTTGGTTATGGGTGCACAATGATCCATCAATTATAAGGTTAAGCAAAGCGCAAAAGCTCTCTGGAAGAGTGAGCGCAGGCTCAATTTTCTATGGTAGCTATATGGAATAGTGGAAATTTATGCTCATTGTATTTTGGTTTAGACTAAACCTTTGAGTGTTTATATATTTCCTTCCTGACGTATCGATCTGCCCCAGATCAGATGTTATGATCACGCAATTATTTCATAACAGGAAATTTAGATTTCTTCTTCCAAATCGGGAGACTTGGGAGAATGGCAGACCCTGTGGAAACCTCCGTTGGCAACTATGGTTCACCGAAGGGTCCAACGCTGAGCAGGGTGTAGGTGTTGAAGTCGTTGGACCCAACATCAGAATCTCTACAGCAATGGGCATCTGGCTCAGCGTCTTTCAAGCGGAGGGAGATTCATGCCATAGAGATCTGCACCCTTAGTATCTTTCTCAAGGGTACTAAGGAGCAAATATCTGCATCTATTCAGATAGCTAAGCTGCTATTAGGGCATTATCATCTTGGAGCATCTCCTCCAGGATGGTTCAAGAATGCCATAACTACCTTCAAACCCTGTCCGCCGGAACAAAGTCGTGCTATGTTGGGTACCTGCACACTCAGAAGTGGATGGTAACGCGATCGCTGACGATCTAGCACGACAGGGTGCCTCCACTTTGACTACATCCCCTGCGCCATTTTGTGGTAATGCTTGGTTCACAATTCAGACCATGATAAACAAATGGGCTGCAGGAGAATATAGGAGATACTGGTACTCCTTACCGGGGCTACGTCAAGCAAAAGTGCTTGTCAAACCTCTGGATACGATCAAGACAAAAAGTCTTGGCAAAGCGGACCTAAAGCTCCTGGTAGCTTACCTATCTGGCCACCAGAGTGGTACCATCGATACCATCTACAGAAAATTGGACTATCGGACTCTTCAGAGTGCAGACTCTGTCTAGAAGACGATGAAACCACCAGACATAACATATTCTCTGTGACTGCCCAGAGCTGGTATGGGACAGAGCCTGTCACATGGGAAAGGAACGCATTAGTCCCTTCAATCTTAGGTCAATACCAACAAAAGACCTACTGCTATTCATGCGGAAAGCGGAAAGTTTTTTGTTTTAACCTAAGGGTATGGTACAAAAGACATTTTGGTCGCAGTGCCCCGCCTCTCTGTGAGGTACCCTTTTAAGGAAAAAAAAAGTCCTCTACACGAAATTAGGACCTCCAAATCCTCTGTGCTGGCTGCCGTAGCAGGGGGATTGACCAATAATTGTTGGGTACCCCTTGGAGACATGTTTCCATCCGATTGTTTGAATGAGTCTTCATGTAATTCTGGACTTCTGTTCAGATCAACTAAGATAGATCGGTTTAGAAGATGTGACTGTTGGTAACCGAATCTTTGCCGCCCACTGATATGGGCAGAAACTGAAGACGTGTTCCACCTGTCTCGCAGCTCCTCTGGCATCGCCACAGCGGCAACAGAAGTCATGGTGAGGAGCTATTCAAACGGGATGCGTGGTTTCCATACCAACCAGTGACTCCTACTGGCATGGATAACAGATGAGCGACTGGGCTCTATGCATACCGCACAGTTTTCAGCGCTCTTGGACTGCAGTACGCCGGCCAGATTTGCCACGAGATTCTATGCGTGTCCGATATCCGAGGCCACGGTCTATTTGCACAGAGAGCGAATAAGTTTAGATACTTCCTCAGTCTTACGAGCTGGCTATGGGTATAGCCCAGGACCTCCGTGTCTTGAAGGAGGACTGCTAGGTAGAATCCTTTGCTAGCCAGTTCATCCGCAATACAATTTCGCTCAAAGATCCCTGTGTCCTGGGACCCGTGATCAGGTGAATTGACCGCTGCTCATCCATCTCCTCTTGAGACAAGCGGCAGTCAGGCACTGACGTTCATACATGCCAAGTCATCGAGACTAGAGACTCCTTTAATAGCCGCTTGGAACTGTCCGAATAGTATACAGATGCTCTTATCTTAAACTTGTAGGTTTTTTATTGTTGATAAAGCCTCCCGAGGTTGCTGAGACCTCTGCCTGAAAGACGCTGCAGTGGTCCGATGAGCCGAAACGCGATTCTAATGGCGAAATCCTCGACGTAGCAGCCTCCACCTACACGGTTGTCTAGACATATGGAACCGTCCGTGTAGTACCTTTATTGAGCCTGCTGGGCCTGCTACCTCAGTGTTCCACGCCAAGTCCCTGGTTGGAATATAGTACTCTACATAGTATCGTTGGAATACTGATCCTCGTCGAGTATGCAGTAGTTCTAGTACTTTTGGGGATAAGTGGGTTCCCTTTAAGAATCTTCGCGAGTGACCAAATATTCCTCGATCATGTCCAGTGCATATAGCGTTGCCAAACTAATAAATTCGTAACCAGGTTTGTAAAGCGAAATGAGTGCTTCAATCATGATCCAACAATTAGATAGGTCAAAGAGATGCTTCTGTAAGGCCTTCGACAGTACAAAAAGAATTAGTGCTTCAAATTAAGATCATATAATAAACATAATATCATGCCAATAAACACATAAATCGTAGAAAACAGACTTCTAGAAAATACAATAGCACAGAAGTTTTGTTTAGGATATGTCCCTAAATCTTTGGTTCCTACAAAAACAACTCTCTTTGGCATATTTAAACTTAACAACATGGATCTGCCATATTAACAAGTTGTCAAAAAAAAAAAAACAACCAACTGAATTGGGACAATCCAATTATGTTGGAGCGCGCCTAGATAAAGTACTTTCATCTACAAGATATTTAATTGATTTATGCTGTAATTATTGTCAACACTTGTTCAAAGACAATTTTAAGACAAACCAACAACAAGGCACAGAACATTAGTGTTGAACAACAAATGTCTTAAGAACCATGTGCCACAAAATTCGCCATCAATGAAAAAAAAAAAAAAAACACACGCTGTGTACAAAATGGCGCATTGCCAGCAACAAGTGCAGTTCACACTAAAAACAACAAAAATTAGAATAAATAAATAAGCATCATTAATTCATTCATTCACTCACACAGACATACAAACACCCGCCTTCAATCAATCAATCAAAATGCGGCCACTAATAAAAAAAACTTTGTCTGCTTCTTGCTCATCTGCAATTATCTCAAAGAGCGTTGTTTGTGTCGCCTGCCCCCCCTTCGAACAGGGGCGTATTTGGAGGGTACAATGTCAACATTTGTTGGTTTCTTTTTTTTTCTTAAGATCCGCCCCTGTCTTTAGCCTATTTATAGCCCACATTTATTAATTTTAAAACAAGTAGCGGGGCAACAAAAGCAATAGTCAAATGAAATACGTAATTAAAAATAAACGCAGTTGACCGAAATAAATTTTACAAAAAATTAAAACAAGCTTTAGTGTTGCGTTGACGCCGACGTCGACGTCGACATCGCTGCCACGTGCCTAATTGACTTGCTGCTATCGCCTACATTGCGCCCCTCTCGCTGCCTCCACTGCCCACCCACTAGAACTATTTGTCAATGGCTTGCTTTGGCGCGTCCTTATGCTAGGTTTACACTGCTCCACAATGGGCCAATGTGACGTTCGTTTATGCTTGCAGTTTTCACGAAATGTTAAACAAAATAATTATCCAGAAAAAAGTTAACAAAGATATGAAGTAATTCCTTAAACTGCTATGAAAATAAATAAAATAAATTAAAATCCTCCAGGGAATGAAAAACAAACAAAGCGAAAAAAGTGCAAGCTTCAAAATATAATTTTTTTAAAATGACCTTTTGAAAAAAACGCATAAATTTTGATTTTTAATTTATATAAAAACTAGTGAGCCCGGCAGACATTGTACTGCCCAAACTTTTTGAATACTCTTTAACTGTATAAACATCGTAAGAGAGAGAGTTAGCTTATCTAGACAATGATGATTTGGTGAAGAATGCGCAGATAGTGGCTGAAAAAGGGGATATGACAAACCTCCATAGTCTGGTAAAAACTATTGAAGGGAGGATGAACGTACCAACGACTTGCCCTAGAGAAGACGAAAGCGGCAACATGCTTACTGCTGAGAATGAACAGTTGGAAGTTTGGAAGAGATACTTCGAAGCGCCAGTAAATTCCTACAAAAGCTCCAATGATAATCTCCCAATCCGAAGGAGACATAATATAAAGAGACAAATAAATACTAGCCTTCCCACACCAGAGAAAATTGAGAGTGAAGCATTAGCACCCTGTAAAAAGGCAAAGCTCCGGGAGCAGATAAAATCGCCGTTGAATGCTTCCAAGCGAATGCTCACATGATGGCACAAAAGCAACCTCCGATCTTGGAAGCTGTTTGGACATCTGAAAATGTAGCTTAATCTTGGAAGGAATCGGTAATTATCAAGATTTCGAAGTAGGGAAACCGACAAATATGCTCTAACTGGAGGGGTATCTCTCTTCTGCCAATTATCATGAAAATCCTCAACCGGATCATACTAAGCCGCATTTCCGAGCCACTTAACAACGTTCTACGTAAAAATCAAGCTGGCTTTCGCCTTCAAAGATCTTGTATAGATCTAATAAACTCTGTACGTATTATCGTAGAGCAATCCGAGGAATTCAACTTTACGTTATATTTAGTTTTCATAGATTTTCTGAAAGCGTTTGACAACTTTGATAGGGAAGCAATTTGGGTGGCACTTCGAGCTAGAGGGATTCCAGACAAAATTATTAATATCATGAAAGCGTGGAATATTGGATCCTTTTGCACGGCGGATAACTAAGCGATCCATTTGAATACAATGGCGGTGTGAAACAAGGATGCACACTGTCGCCCTTGCTCCTTATCACCGTTCTTGATTTGGTATTTAAAGCAGCTGAATTAAATAGTTTTGGAATCAACTGGAAATTTAAGCGTAAACTGGCGATCTAGAATATGCGGATGATGTTGTACTATTTTCTTTCTGTCATTCTGACCTTCATAGATAGACTCGCCACAGAAGCCTCAAAAATTGGTCTTAAAATCAGATGCGCAAAAACGAAAAGTTTTCGGGTAAGCCCCACTAATACTAGCGCCCTTATTATCGACAACTCGCATATTGAAAACGTAGACAAATTCGGGTATCTTGGAAGCCAAATTGCATCATCCGCAGAAGCATTGGACGATGTAGACTGCAGAATACGTAAAGCCTGAGCTGCTTTTGGACAACGAAATAGATTCTGGCGAGAACCGAATATCCGGCGAAAAACCAAAATACGAGTCTTCAACGCATGCACAAAGTCGGTGCAGCTGTATAGTTGTGAGAAATGGTTCATTATCAGTATTATTGTCTAGAAGCTCCAAACATTTGGAAATCGATGTCTTAGAAGCTTATTATGTATGTATGTGGTGACCCCGAACAATTAGCAATGTGCGCCTTTGGGAACTTTGCGAACAAAAACCTATCGAAATTAAAATTCGTAAGCGCAAATACGGTTGGTTGGGTCACACGCTGTGCAAAGATTATATGAGATACAGCATGCAGTTCTGAAATGGAACCACAAGGCTATCGATCCAGACCTAAAATGACTTGGCGCAGGACGCTCAACCGGGAAATCCATCATCGAGCTACGAGCAATGGCGCGAAACAGAGATCATTGGAAAACCTTTGTTAAAAACTTATTTGCATGACTACGTATATAATTTTTTTAAATTATGAATATGTTTTTAATAATAATAATAATATTCAAAAATCGACTTAGACCTTTCATTTATTCATTTGTTTTGTCAAAAATATATTTCTCGACCAAATAAATACCCAAGTATACATTCAGTTAGAGGAGAAATAACTTTTTTTGGCTTTGTAAATGAAAGATCTTAGTCGTTTTTTGAATATATATATATAATAACAATTCCCCGACTGACGCAGAGTGTGCAATAATACAAAAAAAAAAGTACAACTTGGAAAGAAAACTCGTTTCAAACTCGCTTGCAAACTACTGATACATTGAATATAAATCCAAACTTTTGTGTCGATTTCTGAATATATGTATAATAATAATAATTTCCCCGACAACTTGGAAAGAAAAATCTTTTCAAACACGCTTTCAAACTACTGATAGCATGTTTACATTGAAGATAAGACTTTTAAAAACTAATGCTAGGTTTACACTGGCATACGATAAGGCAATGCCAGTGTAAACCTAGCATTAGTTACGTTCAATTGAGCTTAGTTTGCTTATATTTGATTATTTTCAATATTTAAAAACATTATTTTTATGTCTTTGCTTACATTTGTTTTTAATTAAACATTTTTAAGTCATTATTTTTATGATTTTGTTGCTTAACGATTTGAAAAATTATTATTAATTAATAATAAAAAATATATTATAACATATTCCATATTATGCAAGCTAAGACTGGCGACGCTGTGTGCACTCAATTTAATTTTTTAATTACACTTAACTTGACAAAGTTTATTTTGTTTTTTTTATATATATACGTATATATTTTTTAAATAAATCAATTGCTATTTGAGCGTAGCAAAAACGTAGGCATTTTAATTAAAAATAAATAAAAAGTCGTGATTGCTGAGAAAATTGAAAACATCAGCGCTCAATAGCAAAACGAGCAGAAAAAAAATAAAAAATCACTAATTAGTTTGTTATTCTATTTAAATTAGACACATAGCCGAACGACGTTGACGCTTACGTTGACGCTAACGTTGACGTCGACGTGGGCGCTGGCAGCGCTGCCTTCGTCGTTGTCGCATAATTTATGAGCAGCAAGAAATATCTCAAAGCTCCATATAATACTTGGAAATATTGTAGACAACAAAATAAATATGAGCAATAAAAATTTAAGCCATAGTAAATGAGTGAAAAAAAATAAATAAAATAAAAATATAAAATTGTATTTAATTGTAAAAACTATTAATAAAATCGTATTTTGTACGCTTTGCGTTCCGTACTCATTTAATTGCAAAACAAAAAAAAAAATAAAAAAAAACAAATATTAATTAACTATTAATGCATTTGCACTTGTGTTAAAATCAAGCAGTGCATAGTGGTTGGAATGGTAGAAATATAAATAAAAATATATAAATAAAAATATATAAATAAAATATATATATAATAATATATATAAAAAATATATAAAAAATATATATAAAAATATATATAAAAAATATATATTAAAAATATATATTTAAAAAAAGATATATATAAAAATATATATAAAAAATATATATAAAAAAATATATATAAAAAATATATATAAAAAAATATATAAAAAAATATATATAAAAAAATATAAAAAATGTAAAATAAAACGATATTAATATTTAAAAAAAATATAAAAATGTAAATAAAACGATATTAATATTTAAAAAAAATATAAAAATGTAAATAAAACGATATTAATATTTTAAAAACAATATAAAAATGTAAATAAAACGATATCAATATTTAAAAAGAATATAAAAATGTAAATAAAACGATATTAATATTCAAAAAAATAATATAAAAATGTAAATAAAACGATATTAATATTTAAAAAAAAATATAAAAATGTAAATAAAACGATATTAATATTTAAAAAAAATATAAAAATGTAAATAAAACGATATTAATATTTAAAAAAAAATAAAAAAATTTAAATAAAACGATATTAATATTTTAAAAACAATATAAAAATGTAAATAAAACGATATTAATATTTAAAAAAAAATATAAAAATGTAAATAAAACGATATTAATATTTAAAAAAAAAACCTTAAAAAAATAACAAAACTTTACAATAATAAAATTTGTGTAAAAAAAAAGTTTAAAAAACTAACTTAAAAAAAATTTGTAATATAAAAAAAATAAACATCTTATATTAAAAGCATTTTAAATTGCTTTTTAATTTTTAATACTTTAGGTCGAAATAGTCGATTTAGCTTCGCCTGATTATTTTTATATTTTAAAAAATTTGTTTTTAATTTTTGTAATTTTTTTAAATGTATTAAAAATAATATTTTTATTGTAAGCCAAAAATAAGTTGAAAAATAAGTTGAAAAAAAATGCTTTGAAGAATTACACAGGTCTACAAATACAGGGGTCATGTGAGTTGTTGGAAAGCTAAGGGTTATTTCCGAAGTAATTTGGTGCCTAGAATCCGAATCCGGCGTCAGAACTGGCCCATCACGTCAGGACTTTGAAATATTTGAGGTTATGTACCCAAAAAACGGCGTTTTTTCCTACTTTTGAGGTTATGTACAGGACGCAAAAAATTTTTGAGGTCTTTCTCTCCAGTTACATCATTTAGTACAACTCTTACCCTTTAATTTAAGGGTTCAAGAGATCAACTACGATTTTTTTTCGCTAAGTTATGGCTTTTCGAGGTTACGAGATATAGCCCTTCGACGTCATTAGCATTTGCAATAAGCCTTTGAGATAACACAGGTCAACATGGTTCAGTTGTTGGAAAGCTAAGAGTCATTTCCGAAGTAATTTAGTGCGTAGAATCCGAATCCGGCATCAGAACTGGCCCATCACGTCAGGATTTTAAGATATTTGAGGTTATGTTATTTTTTGGGTACATAACCTCAAATATCTCAAAATCCTGACGTGATGGGCCAGTTCTGACGCCGGATTCGGATTCTACGCACCAAATTACTTCGGAAATAACCCTTAGCTTTCCAACAACTCACATGACCCCTGTATTTGTAGACCTGTGAAATGCTAATGACGTCGAAGGGATATATTTCGTAACTTCGAAAAGCCATAACTTTGCGTAAAAAAATCGTAGTTGATCTCTTGAACCCTTAAATTTAAGGGTAAGAGTTGTACTAAATGATGTAATTGGAGAGAAAGACCTCAAAAATTTTTGCGCCCTGTACATAACCTCAAATGTAGGAAAAAACGCCATTTTTTGGGTACATAACCTCAAATATCTCAAAATCCTGACGTGATGGGCCAGTTCTGACACCGGATTCGGATTCTACGCACCAAATTACTTCGGAAATGACTCTTAGCTTTCCAACAACTGAACCATGTTGACCTGTGTTATTTAAAAAAAAATTGTTATTTAAAATATTTCTTTTGTATTTTAATTGATAAATTTTGTTGAAAAATAAATCTAAATTTGTTTTTACTTTATTTTAATTTTCTGCTCAAAGTAGTTAAGCTTTTAAAACTTTTTAGTTATTTTTATTATAATCAATATATTAATATTTTTAAAAATTCTAGATAGATGTGTTTAAAAAAATGCTAGAAAAATTATTTAAAAAAAAAATGTTATTTAAAATATTTCTTTTGCATTTTAATTGCAAAATTTTGCTGAAATAAAAATTTTAATTTTTTGTAACTATTTTTAGCAAAATTTTACAATAATAAAATTTGTGTAAAAAAATGTTAAAAAAACTAATTTAAAAAAAAAATTGTTATATATAAAAAAAAAATAAAAATATTATATTAAAAGCATTTAAATTTGTTTTTTTACTTTGATAATATGTTAGGTCGAAATAGCTCGATTTAGCTTCGACGGATTATTTTATATTTTAAAAAATTTGTTTTTAATTTTTGTAATTTTTTTAAATCTATTAAAAATAATAATTTTTATTGTAAGCCAAAAATAAGTTTAAAAAAAGTGCTATGAAAAATTATTTAAAAAAAATAGTTATTTAAAATATTTCTTTTGTATTTTAATTGATAAATTTTGTTGAAAAATAAATCTTAATTTGTTTTTACTTTATTTTTATTTAAATCAATATATTAACATTTTTAAAAATTCTAGCTAGATGAGTTTAAAAAAATGCTATGAAGAATTATTTTTAAAAAAAATTGTTATTTAAAATATTTCTTTTGTATTTTAATTGATAAATTTTGGTGAAAAATAAATCTAAATTTTTTTTTACCTTATTTTTAGCTTAATCTTCAGCTTATAGCAATTAAGTTTCTAAAATTTTTAGCTTTTTTTATTTTAATCAACATATTAACATTTTTAAAAATTCTAGCTAGATGAGTTTAAAAAAATGCTATGAGGAATTATTTAAAAAAAAAATTGTTAGTTAAAATATTTCTTTTGTATTTTAATTGTTGAATTTTGGTAAAAAATAAATTTTAATTTTTTTTTGACTCTATTTTTATTTTAATCTTCAGTTAACGTTTAAAATTTTTAGCTATTTTTATTTTAATTAATATAATACAATTTTTGAAAAATTCTAACTTTATCGTTTGTTTTCCGACCACTGTGCCACGCCTGCAACGCTGCCTAAGTCAACGTCGACGTCGTGCCCGTTGCCGTTTGTCGTAAGAAAATGCATTAATTAAAAAATATAGTCAAGTCTGCAACAGGCAGCGGCAAATTTAATTAAAATATATTAAAAACGTTGCTCGTAAAAATAAAAAATAAAAAAAAAATAAATATGCACAACTAATGAGATGTTAATACCCAAACAACAAATAAAAAAAGTATTAAAAAATTAATTGAAAATAAAACAATGCACTTAAGCTCTGTCTTTTAATTATGTCCTGTTTATTATCGCTCTGGGTGAGGCCTAAGGTTAATTAGTTCGATTACAGACTGATCTGAAAGATCTGTACGAAACGCTGCTGGAAGTTTTTTTTTCTTGCAAGAATTATGTGGGAAAATTAAAACGTTACTATAAGAAAGAAAAAAAATATATTGGCATTGGTGGGACTGTAGCGGCCATTGGCATGGAAACTTTCCAGACGGTCCAATTTGCGTAATAAACATAATGATTTGGTATTAAAAAAATAAAATAATGGTAAGCATAACGCTTAAGTCGAAAATTGCGTTTGATTTGGCAAGTAAAAATTTGGCTGGAAAACACTTTCCAATGGAAATTCAGTACAGTACCGAAGCAGATATTAAGTGTTTCTTGCCATTTCGTTCCGGGGTTTTTAGAGTTTTTACCAACACTTTTTCTTTGACTATGGTATAATAAAAAGGATGTCTTTTATAGAGATAACTAAAGCTTATCATATAATTTGAAGTGAAATAATGTCTGTAAATAAATAAATTATATATTTTTATCATATTTGAAGGTTATAGTTGTTACTTAAAGTATCCTGGCACTCTTTTTAAGAGTGCCCAAACGAAATATTTTTCATATTTGAAGAGAAATTATATCTGAGCCTGGCGTTCAAAGGATATCTTTTTAAAAGCATCCAAACTTTAGTGCCAAATATTGAAGGCAATTTTTTTTTATTGGAAGGGAAATTAAATCTGGTCCTGGCACTCAATATATAGCTAAAGGGTGTCTTTTTAAGAGCATCTAAGCTTTAGTACCAAATATTGGATAACCTTTTTTTATTTCGAGGGAAATGATATTTGATCCTGACACTCAATATAATGATAAAGGGTGTCTCTTTAAGAGCATAAGCACTTTAATTTCAAATCAAACTAGTTAAAATATATGAATTGTAGAAAATTTTTATTCTATTCAAAGATAAATTATATCTGATCCTGGCAATCAAAGGGCATCTTTTTAGGAGCATCCAAACGTTAGTCCCAAATATTGAACGCGACTTTTTTTTTTTTTGAAGGGAAATTATGTCTGGGTCTGGCACTCAATATAAAGCTAAAGGGTGTAGTTTTATGAGCATTCAAGTTTTAGTACCAAATATTGTAGTACATTTTTTTTTTATATGAAGGGAAATGATATTTTATCCTGGCCCTATATAGTAAACCTAAAGGGTGTCTCTTTAAGAGCATACACACTTTAATTTCAAATCAAATTAGTTAAAATAGATGAATTGTACGAAATTTATATTCTATTTGGAAGGAAATTATATCTGAGCTTAGCATTCAAAGGCTATCTTTTTAGGAGTATCCAAACTTTGGTTCCAAATATTGAATGCGAATTTTTCATTTGGGGGAAATGATATCTCATCCGATCCTGGCACACAATATATAGCTAAAGGGTGTTTGTTTAAGAGCATACACACTTTAGTTCAAATTAAACTAGTTAAAATAGATGAAATGTAGGAAATTTGTATTCTATTTGGAGGGAAATGATATCCGACAGGATCGAGTTCCAGGGCACTCAATAGCTAGAGGGTGTCTTTTGTAAGAGCATCTAAATTTAAAATCACATCAAACAAGGTAAAATAAATAAATTGTGTGAAATATATTATAGCTGCGGATGTTTTTGCAACCTGGTATTCAAATATTTAAACACTATCATGAGAAACTTTTTACTTTGCCACAAGTTATATTGACTTCCTGTTGCTGACTTGGATTTAACGTACTTCGAAAAACTGAAAAATATTCAATAGGCATTAAATTGCTTGATCTCAAAGACCAACAGGGTTCTTTCTTTCGTTATTTCTTGAAACAATCTTATCACCTTTAATCGATATCGATAGTTTTATGAGATGCACCATTCTGTTAGTTTTAGGAAATGGAAATAAAGTACCATGTGCTGAAAGAGACGAGGCCCAAGTTCCCGAGAACGACGGCATATGGACCAATCAGTATTCTAATGCCAAGAAATATTTTAATAATTCGTTGGTGACTTGTCAAACCTAAATAAATACGTCGAAACAAATGACAGTTTGACATATATTAAAAGATTGGAAAAGCAGAAAAAAACACCTTTTATTTGTTAAAGGTCCATGTAATGAAAAACGATATTTTTTGTTATAAAGTTTTTCATTACTTTCGTAAATTTTGATGGTACATATGGACCTTAAGCAAAAAAAAAACACCCTTTATTTTTTAAAGTTCCATTTAATGAAAAACGATATTTTTTGTTATAAAGTTTTTCATTACTTTCGTAAATTTTGATGGTACATATGGGCCTTAAGCAAAAAAACACCCTTTATCAGTAGTAATAAAAATTGTTCAAATTAAAAAAAATATATGAGTCATTTTAAACGATTTCGTTCTATTGAAAAAAAAGAAATTTTATAAGAATTTTAGAGAAAAACATTTTAATTAGCCGTGATCTTTTAGAAATATAGTTAGGGAGTTGTTCTTATATTTTATTAAATCTTTTAGAAACTTAGGAAATTCTAGTTTCTAATTTATTTTCATAGCAGCTTAAATATGTTCTACATATCTTTTTTTAAGTGTTTTTTTCTGAAACGTATCTGTAAAAGCAGAATTGAAATTACTTTGGATTGTTAAAGCATCGCTTAGTTTCTCAACAGCTCACAAAAAATCCTAAATAGCTACGTAAAAAATATATCGCAACGATTTTTTTTACCATATTACCAAAATTAAAAAGCTTGCTAATTAGTTTTGGCTGTGACGGCCAAATAAAATAACTAATGTTACAGCTGGCGCCATCTTACGTACAGCATTTTTTAGGTAAAAAGGCAACACTGTTTTGTTTATTTGTTTATCTATACATTTTTTAATGAAGTTTTATCTTTAGGATTATTATTATTATTATTTTCTGGGTGCATACACGTTTTTAAAAGCAAAAAATTCACCAAAAGCTATAAATCTTTAATGATGAAGAAATTAAGATAAATTTGTGAATTTTAAAGCATGCAGGGGGTGGAGACGCCTAGTTTTCAAATATTTTCATTTTTTAAAAAAAGATAGTGCTAGTTCCATCGAATCTTCATGCGGGATTTCTGCATAGATCGAGTAAGCCAGAAGTTTCGATGATACAAAAGAAGTAGAGACATTCTTTTTATACCCTCTACCGTATGGTACAAAGGGTATATTAAGTTTGTGCAAGCCGAAAATGTATGTAACATATAGAAGAAGTCGTCGGAGACACCCCAAAGTTACCTAAAATATGATCAGGGTGACTAGAGTCGACTAGTCGATATACCCATGTCCGTCTGTCCGTTTGAACGCCTAGATCTCAGAGATGGTAAGAGCTAGAGTTACCAAACTTTCACATTAGATCCCATATTATTCCATAGGAGGCAAGTTTATTTTATTTTTTTGATATCGGGGTTAAATTATATAGCTCCCATGGGGGTGTTTGAGACGACCTCGACAAAAAAAAAGCGTTTTAGATGAATAATTCGTTTGTTTATGAAGATATCGTAACCAAATTTGGTATTCGAAAGTTTTTTATAGTTCCCAAACACTGTACCAAACTTGATCGAAATCGGTTGACTATATCATATAGCTCCCATAGGACCGGCCAAAATAACTTTTTTAAAGAAAAATTCGCTATATTTCGTTTTTTAATAAAGGTATCGTAACTAGATTTGGCGTTTGGAAATTTTTTAGAGCACTTAAGCAATGTGCCAAATTTAAACAAATTCCGTTGACTATATCATATAGCTCCCATGGGGTCAATCTTCCAAAAATCGATTTTTGAACAAAATTTGTTGTGTTTCGTTTGTTTGTGAAGATATTGGGATATTGGGGAATTTGATATTCGCGAGTCTTTTATAGTTCCTAAGCACTGTACTAAATTTCATTCAAATCGGTTGACTATGTCATATAGCTCCCATAGGACCAATCGGTCCAAAAAACGTTTTTTATATAAAATTCGTTGTGTTTCGTTCGTTTGTAAAGATATTTTAACTAAATTCGGCATTCAGATCTTTTTTAAGGTATTAAAGCACTGTGTCAAATTTGATCGAAAACGGTTGATTATATCATATAGCTCCCATAGGAACGATTGGTCAAAAAAAAATTTTTTCCTTAAAATTCTTCTGTTTTTGGTTTTTTGTGAAGGAACCGGATTTTATTGCAAGCTAGTGGTACAGGGTATCCTAAAGTCATCCGACTTTACGTACGCCATTTTTTGTATTATACAGACGAGGATATTCGTGGGTACTTTATATGATCAAAGATGCCTACATGATAGGATTGGTGATTCAGTTATCTTTCATCTTTAATCTTGCCCAATTCACCTTTCGCCTTTCATCTTTCACCTCTCATCTCTTAAATCTCTTATATCACTTATATCTCTCATATCTCTCATATCTTTCATATCTCTCATATCTCTCATATCTCTTATATCTCTCATATCTCTTATATCTCGCATATCTCTCAAATCTTTCATATCACTCATATCTCTCATATCTCTTATATCTCTCATATCTCTCATATCTCTCATATCTCTCATATCTCTCATATCTCTCATATCTCTTATATCTCTTATATCTCTTATATCTCTTATATCTCTTATATCTCTTATATCTCTTATATCTCTTATATCTCTTATATCTCTCATATCTCTCATATCTCTCATATCTCTCATATCTCTCATATCTCTCATATCTCTCATATCTCTCATATCTCTCATATCTCTCATATCTCTCATATCTCTCATATCTCTCATATCTCTCATATCTCTCATATCTCTCATATCTCTCATATCTCTCATATCTCTCATATCCTCAATCTCCCATAGAAATGATCGGACAAAAAAAAATTGTTGCTTAAAAATTCTTCTGTTTTTGGAATTTTATGAAAGAACTGGATTCTATGGCAAGTTAAAAAAAAGTAAGCTGAAGATGAAGATGATGTGATGAAGATTAGTATAGGTGAGCTATAAGTTGAAAAAAGTGCCCCAATTCAATGCCATGATGCTGCATTATATTATTATTAAGGATCTTAGCTCCAAAATTCGTTTACATTTCTTCATTAGGAGCTTTTAAGCTATTTCACTATTTATTAGTTTTGAGCGATTTCTGGCACAACACCGAAAAAACAGCTACATTAAATCTTAAAGAAAGTTTAAGCTACTTTTGTATTTACTTAATTTGCTTTATATATCTTATACGATAAGATTTAAAATCCATTTGTAAACGATTGCTGGAACACCCCAATAAAAAACACACCTAATAAATCTTTAAGAAATCTTTTGAGCTACGATTTTATTTATTTATTTTGCTTTATATTTTTTTATAAGATAATTAAGGAATCGTTCGAACTTCATTGTCATGGCTGCCCCCAAGGGGGATTGGGGATTGTTGGACCAGAGCAGAGTAAGCCTGTAAATAGCGCAGAGCGCGTAACCTAGTTCATGCTCGATCCTAGACTTGGTAACAGAGTCAGTCACACAGATACAAAGTATCTGTTCTGTTCTAGAAGTAGCTAAGTGTGTGTTGGTTGGTTGTTTTCTTTTTTTTTTTGTTTTTCACTGTGTGTGTGTGTGTGTCGCTATAGGAATTTTAATGATGACTACTTTTAGACATACGACACGGTGCATATGTATGCGTGAGTATCTGTGTGTCTATAGTGTAGGCCGGCAACAGTTTGCTGCTGCTCGCTTTTTGCTTCATTCTGTTCTGGCCAAATGAAAACAAAAATACAAAACAAAAAGAAAAACTGAAACTTTTTTTTTGCTTGGGCAAAATTAATGGCCAATAATGATTAAAAAGTGTTAATACGTTTTGGGCCCGCTGTGTGACAGCCAAGACGACGACGACGACGACGACGATGATGATGATGATGACGATGACGCTGCTGCTGACAGCAATTTGTGGAGCCAGTAACAGGGATTGGGAGCTCAAAAGCTGCAGCTGAAGGACTTGCTGGCTGGCTGGCGGGCTGGTTGGCCCAAAGCCTTACCAACCAACGCCTTACAACTTTAGTACGTAATGCACAAATATTGACTTAATTGTATTAATGATGTATAAAGTGCTATCTCATTGTTGTCGTTGTTGTTGTAGATACTTGTTACGGATGTTGTTGTTGTGGTTGTTGTAGATACAACATACGTGTTGCCACAATAAATGCTAATGACTGCACTAAATGGGCCATTTGGTTTGCATTGTTTGTTGGCTTTTGGCATTCATTCATTGCAATTATCGGTCTAGTTAAAAAGGCCTGGCCTGCCCCTTTCTGTGACGCAATGCACAAGTGCATTACAACAACTACAACAACAACGACAACTACCAAGTTGTTGTAATTAAAATTAATGAAAAAGAAAAAAAAAAACTTTAGCTTCGTTTAAACTAATTGGCAATGTCGTTTAACTTTAAATTGACCCATTTGGTATTAAATAAAAGTTTTCAAAATTTATAGATACAAATAAATCTTAAGCTTAAGCGCGGCTTAATTGGTTCAGATGAAGGTTGTAGCAAGTAAAGGTGGCACCAAGATGCCGAAAGTTCCAAGGTTCGTTACATTCTTTGATACTTTTTGTGGTTTTCAAATAAATTCTTAACTTGTTGCTCATTTTTGGTCCTTCTAAAAGCTTCTGGCTAGTAAAAATAGTTTTCTTTCAAATTCTCATCAAATAGTTTTTTCAAAGCTTCCTAAGTCAAAGGACCCAGGTCATGACAGAATATGTCATGCTACCCTACGAGTCTTGCCAAGGAAAGCTCTTCTTTTTACTACGCTTATTTTTAATGCAATAATAAGACACAACACTTTCCTGCCCAATGGAAAGTAGCTCTCATTACTATGATCAGGAAACCTGGAAAAGATGCGTCGGACACAGAATCCTGCAGTCCAATAAGCCTCCTCCCCACTCTTGTCAAAGTTTGGGAGACGTTGATGGTTAAAAGGATCAATGAACATAACAATTATTTACCTCACCATCAATTTGGATTTAGGAAAGGACACTGCACCGTCGAGCAGGTAAATAGAGTGGCTAACCATATCCTTAAAGCTTTCGACGACAATGAATACTGTTATGGCATTTGACAGAGTTTGGCAGATCGGTCTTCTGGCTAAAATTAAGATCTTACTTCCTGCTTCGTACTTTGGAATATTACGATCATACCTTGAGGACAGAAGATTTCAAGTAAACATCAAAAACACGCTTTCCACTGCCAGGCTAATGAGAGCTGGAGTACCTCAAGGAAGCGTACTAGCGCCGCTTCTTAACAATCTGTACACTTCTGACATCCCTACTCCTATGGAGTTACTGCAGGCTGTTGTGAAGGACAAATTGCTAATCGCTTCATACGCTGGCGACCTGGCAATATTTTACTCATCATCCTGTGAGTATGAAGTAACTGACGGGATACAAGAGTACATCCACCTGCTTGAGAGCTGGACTCGCAGGTGGAATATTACCTTAAATCCGACTAATGTCAGTAAGTTTTATACACTTCAAAAAGGAAGACTCCACCCGCTATATGGCTGGATAATAATAATAATAAAAGTTGTTTTTTTTCGAGCGAAATCGTCTAAAAACGGAATCCGTTCTTTTTCTAGACGGTGTTCAATTTAGTCTATTAATCTATTGAGTTAAATTAAATTTCATTCATTTCAATATCTTTTTAAAAATAACTTTGTATTGATTGTGTATATTTCTGCGACATGAATGACCAAGTTAAAGGAAATAAATTATAATAACGAATTAATTACAAAAATTAATACAGCCATAAGAAGTTGAAGGAAATTAATTTCCTTTCAAAGATCACCACCATATGTACTCCAATCCAAACTACCCCAACGAAATGGAGCTGATTATCAAAAAAAGAAAAAAAAAACAGAATCCAATAAAAAAATATCACTTTGCATTAATATGTACACACTGTTCATTACGTCAGAAATTCATTTGCAGTTCTTGTAAGGCTGTGAATTTTGAAGCTGACCGGCCTTAAGTTAATTCTTCTTCTTTTTCTTTAATTTAATGAAATTTTGACGTAGACATCGGTCCTAGAGTCGTTTACTTAATATACATTTTTAACTGTTCCATTTTTGCAAAAAGTCCTGTTTGTAGCCCGAGGACAACTTAGTTGTATTCCCTTAAATAAAATCTATGTATATAAAAGAAACTTTACGTGTTACGAATGTTATCATGAATGCGTCGATGAATCTCAAATCTGATTTTTGCGTGTATTAGAGATTGACAATACGGAGGCCTTAAGCCTATTGCGATGTGTTTATGTATATTGGTTCGTGAGATATACGCATTTTTGAGAATATGCTTTGTGTTCTATTTGCAATTATTTTGGCAACATATTTTTCAACAAATCCACCTGAATTGTGAATAAAATAACCGGATTATTTATCAGCAGATATTTGTTTCGAGTACGTCAAGCAAAACGTATTCCAGTGATGGAATTCACGCCGAAAGTTTACAATGAAGCTTTATTTCATATTGAAGATCTATGCTTGATGATGGCTAATAAAGCATTAGGACAATTGGGAATGCCGTCTCCTAATCGATCAATGCATGATGTATTTCAATTGGACGAAATGCAACGAATGAAATTAATTATCAATCTAATCGGACTGCCCAGGAACGTGAAAATCCCAATGAACGTGAAAGAATTCGGTTAAGACAGACCCGTGAAGCACGACCTTCGACTAATAATGGTGCAAGTTTGAACCGAGCTGCAAACTAATCTAAAAATCTTATATTTTTTCAGATAAGCTAAGTAGAGCATCTTACGATTTTTATTCACTTTAAGAGTATTCAAAAAGCTTGGGCAGGACAACGTCTGGCCGGGCCACTAGTTAATAAATAATTGTTCCACTTGGATACTAAGACGGAATTATATAAAGTCGTTACTTCGCTCTCACCACTGCCAAAAAGCAAAATCTATGCACTTCCTATAGCTCTGATCAAAAATTTGAAAAAAAAGAGGAGCATCATTACATCTTATAAGAAAAAAAACAGTTATTTTAAAAAAAAAATAAAAAAAATCCTAGCCGGCAGAAGTTCGTTTTAGAAAAGGTGGCTATCAAAGACGGAACTATACAAAGTCCTATCTTAGTTCTTC